>JASEVX010000010.1:29742641-30039363 GCA_031761405.1 Serripes groenlandicus
ACACTTTACATTTATACATCCATGAGCTTGTTCCCATATATGCTATCCAATGAAATTGAACAAAACAACCCACATTCGGCCATCACATCTTCTCCATCTCGTCTATTTAGATATATGTCATTAAATGCCATCTGTATCGGGAAATAGGTAACTAATATATCTGTTCCGTGCGGTATGATATACATGTACTGTTTTTCCATGTGCTATGTTTATTGATCTGATTGTGTTATATGACTGATACCCTTATGGGCCTTGACCAGGAATAAAAGCTGAAAACTCGAAACTGTATATGGATTATCCCACATGTTGATACCTAGCCAATTTGTTGTTTGAGTAAATGATTGTTTGGTTTTTAATGCCACTTTCAACATTTTTTCCAGTTTATATCACGGTGTTTCCTAAGTAAGTTACCAGTACATGTGTACTACTGGTTCATGTATCTTGACACCAGTCAGTCAATCAGTCGTAATGCTTACCGCCCGGAACCTCTGAGCCCTAATCAATACATTTGTAGTCGACAATGTGATTATCCGACCGAAAAGGTCAGTCTAAACAAACTGTCATAGGCAGTGGTTTAGATCTAATTGATTGATTGATTGATTGATTGGGGTTTAACGCCGTTTTTAACAATTTCTCAGTCATATCACGGCGGCCAGTTCACCTACTCATGCATTTCCTGGTTTTCTCACACCAGTACTCCACACAACAATCGTCCCAAGCAACTGGCTACATTTCCACATAGACTTAGCCCATTGGTGGAAGACGAATGACGTATGTCGCATTGACTTTTGTCAATCATCGGAAAAAAAGTTGGCCGAGCCGGGTTTCGAACTCACAACCCCTGGATTGACAGCCCGGAACTACCGGGGCTCGGAGGTTAGATCTAAACGAGCGTTTATTACGGAAGCGAAGTTTAGGTCTAGGTTTAATGAGATCGTTTCTCTATACGCATTCAACAAATGAGCCGTCCCGCGAGAAAACCAATATAATGGCATCTGCGTAATAAATCGACCCAAATCAGCCTGCGCAGTCCGCGCAGACTGATCCGGGCCGACACATTCCGTCTCAGGGGGATGGAGGTATAGAGTAATGATTCCTGAATCAGGTTTTTTTTATACTGTGTTTGGAAAAGGAGAATATTCGCTTAGAAACTTGCTACTTCTCCCATTCAGTATATAAGAAACAAACCTAGCTATTATTGTTTTATTGTTTAAACTCGAAATGTTATAACAAATGTATGGTGGTCGTGACATGAGCCGGCCCGCGAGAAAATCAACATTATGACCTTTGCGTAATGTATCGACATATATCAGCCTGCGCAGTCCGCGCAGACTGATCCAGGCCGACACATTCCGTCTCAGGGGGATAGAGGTATAGAGTAATGATTCCTGAATCAGAAAATCCACAGGAGGCGAAAATTGTCTAACCGGGTAAGCTTGCGCGGCATGCTTAGGCTTATCCGGGTCGATACTTTACGCAGAGTCCACAATGTTTGTTTTCTCGCGGGAAGGCTCAAATGCCTTTTTTTAAAGGATTGTTGAAAAAGAAGAAGACATTGCTCCACAACTCTGTCAAAATGGCCTCTTGTGAAGGATATTGACAAATGCCTATAGATACATGTATGTCCCTTTTGGTCATAAATGCCCTATGAAGGTCAACTTATGTGACACGTACTGACAAATTTTAAAACATTGTGGGTAAAAGGGCAATTTCTCATGACGAGAAATTTCTCTTTTTTCAACAATGTTTTCAAACTGTTTGCTACAATAATAAAATTCCATAGGGGAGCGGGTAGAGTGCTCTTGACATCCTTTTCCTCTGCTGTTTTCAAGGGAGACATCTTTAGAATTAACATGTCAAGTATACGGTTCCTGTCGTATCGTTTTACTGTATTGGAGGCTTACATGTTACCGCTTTTTTTCACTATGTACCAATGCTCAATAAATAAATAATTTCTCAATATTTTCAGTTCTATGGGTGATTTCACTTTCCGAACGCGAATTGATTATTGGGAGCCTGCCCTTGACCGGCAGGTCGGGCCCACCATGGTAGTCTTTGTGCAGCTGACACTGCCGGTCCCCGAGCGTTGTTTGCCCGAGTGTTTGCGTTCATAACTAAAGGTACACAACGCCTCCTATTCCAGTCACATCTTAAATACGGCGATCCGCACGTGTTTTGATTTTGAATACAGACCGGGCGCCGTTCGTAGCGGTAAATTCTACGGGTAAAAATATCATTTATTCCGTCTATAACTAAAAGTCTTCCAAGCCCCATCGAGGCTAAAGGCTGGTGTGTTTGTTCCCCTACAATACGCGGATAATCCCTTGCAGGGTCGATACCGCGCATGCGCTGACTTGTTCTAAACTCCTCCCACAAACAATCGGTGAACGCATGGTGAAGATAGAATAAGGGATCGTACGAGGCTGATTCGATTCTGCTCATTTGCTCTCCGATGAACACGTGCACGTCGTTGTGTAGCTCCTCCATGTTTGAAACGTCCGGAGCGTTCGGGTTCGTGATGTCCGCGATGATGCGTCTAGACAAGATGGCTGATAGGTCGCCGGGGTTCATCAGTCGGCGATCGTTGCCGACGTCACGACGTAGAGGACCGAATGCCGTAGACCAAAACGCAAACGGACCTGAAATGTATCGGAATTTTTATAAAAACATTGTGATAAATGGGAAAACTATTAAAAACGCGCACATTTTTCTCCTTTTTCAACACATTTTAGTGGGGGTTTTCACTAATAGTAATTTCATTTATAGAGAATTTTCGGCTTCAGATTTGTTTTTTGTTGGAAAGTGTTAAACATAACCATGGTAAACTTTACTTTCAAAGGCGGAAACATAAAACGCCATGTTTAATTATACTAGCGGGTTTCGAAATCGTCGCTCAAATCTCAATACAACATTGATGATGTTAATATCTAACAATAAAGACATTTTTTCACGTATATGTATTTTGTTTCAAGGCTTGCTCAATATGAGCAATATCTTTTGTAAAAATGTTTTTAAAAGTCGTCTGTTAAAGAGGCGTTAGAAAACATCTTGATGTGGTAAAGCGTAAACAATAACACGATAATTTGCCATGTTTTTTGTTTTTTTCAGCGTAATTTGTTTGAACGGTCAAAATATTGTACCAGGTAACTGTAATGAATTAATACAATGAATGTCAGAACAGTAGTCATCCTATAACGGCGTCTAGACCTTCACTGAATTTCACAAATCGAATGGGCGATTTTCAAACAGAAACGGTTCACCTCATTTTGGAAGACGAATGATGCACATCACAATAGTTTTAAATTTCACAAGTCCACATGAGGAGGGGTATTCAGCTCTTTTTCTCACAATGTCTCTCTTATTATCAAAACAAACTCAATGAGACGTTTATTTTGAGTACCCACAACATTGGGTTAGAGGATCAAATAAAGAGTTTAGAACATGCACAACGCCCCTTATCGAGAGCTCTGGCCGTTGTCAATCGCCGTGTATTATCATTTACAGGGCATGCCGTTTTAAATCAACAAAATGTCTTACCGTCAGATACTTGACAGTTTGCCGTTCCCATAAACAGGAGAGAGAATAAAATTGATTGCTCTTTTTCTCACAATTTCTCTATTATATTAAAACAAACGCTATGTTGTCGGTAATCCACAACATAGGGTTAGAGGGTCAAATTAAGAGTTTAGATCATGCACAACGCCCCTTATCGAGAGCTCTGGAGTTGTCAATCGCCGTGTATTATCGTGTACAGGGCATGGCGTTTTAAATCAACACATGTTTTAAATCAACAAATGTTTTAACAAATGTTTTAAATCAACAAATGTTTTAACAAATGTTTAAATTAAAAAATGTTTTAACAAATGTTTTAAATCAACAATGTTTCAAATCAACAAATGTTTTAAATCAACAAAATGTCTTACCGTCAGATACTTGACCGTTGGCCGTTCCCATAAACAGGGGAGAGAATAAAATGGATTGCCTCGGACTGGGTAGACCGTCCTCTATAGTGTTGTCCCAGTACGGTATCGTAACATTAGCCGACATCTCACGGAGAGCGTTCTCAATTCTAAAATGAAAAAATAATTTTAACTCTTTCAGAGCCGAATTGTTTAAAGTAGACTCTTCCATGTTCAAAGTCGGGCGACTCTATTATATATGCTTTAATAGTTTTAGAATATTTGGATAACCATAAGGCAAACGATGCTGATTTCAGGTGAGACAGCTCGTTACGAGCTGACTCACCTGAATCAGTATTGTTTGCAAAAAAGCTCAATATTGCCTTTGGCGCTGAAAGAGTTAAGTGAATTATTACATTGAAGTAAGTAGACATGCTGGAATACAGAGAGAGCTTCGAAATTGCACGTGTTGTCTAATACCGACAAATCAAGAAGTTCCGGAAGTTGAATATCATGCGGGGTTTTTTTTTCATTGTAAACTATACGATGATATTAGTTAGATTGATTTACCTACCCGCCCACCTGTGTTCCAACACGTCTTTGAATGCCTTTTATAGAATTATGTGATCAAATAACCATATAACGACATACACAATTTCTGAATGTATTTACTATTTGTTAAACAAGTGCAGCACCATTTAATTCCATTAGATGTTCATTGAAATCATTAAATGAGGCCTACATCATCCAATACACTATATTGTATTGTATTATATTGTACATGTATCTGAAAACAATGGTGCTGTGTTCACAGCGTGGTCAGAACTATGCAGCTGCCAGTCAGAGATTTATAATTAGTCTACATATTACTTTAATGAGGAATACATTTCCGTTTCTAGATATGTAAGCGACAAAGTTGACACAAAATAAGATTGATATGTTATAAGTCAAAGTTTCAACGTTCATCACTTTCAGTTCAAACGAATTTTGCGTATCTTACGTTTACCAAATTCAGAAAATTAACCTTATGATTTGAATTTATGTACGAAAATAAATACACTAACTCCTGTTGGCAAATATGTATATGCACATCAAGGAGAATAAATAAATAAGTATAGCTTGCTTTTATTCTAAATCATTAATATATTTTCTGTAATTTTGCTTTACATTGATATCTCGCGAGACCTAAGGTCGAGAGATATATAGGATCCATCATGAGTTTTCTTTGGAGATCAAGATTTCTTAAATGAGTCTAGAAAAAGACGGTTATTAACCGAGCCTCTTGGCGAGGTTAATAACTCTCTTTTTCGAGACGAATTTAAGAAATCTTCTCCAAAGTAAAACGAGTGAAGGATTCTTTTTATCACCTAAACAGTGTGTTTTAATGAAAAATATTGACAACATCAAAACAAAGACCGAATAACATATTCTTCATAAGAACTTGTGATTCACCGCATAAAAAAGTAGTCCTCATCATTTTTGAATAAGAAGAAAAAAAAAACCAATGTTTTAAACAATTAAGACTCGTTATTTATTCAAAATAACGTATTATTGCATTTTTCAATGTGTAAAATTTAACAACTTAACAATAAACATAATAAAGATAAAGGTCAAAATGACGTCATCAGTAGTCGCGTGTATGACGTGTTTTTGTTATCACACATGTTGGATATCGTTGTTCCGTGATTTGTTCTCAACTTGAAAATAAGGGTATTTATGTGATAAATGTTAAATTGTCCACGCCCCAAGTAGACAATATCAAACCCGAAATCGCAACTCCAACATAATTGTCCTTTTACTATCTACCATGTATAACTTTTATGACAGAATAAAGAAAAAATATTTAAAATTCTACATTTCAAATAACGAAATAACTAAATTTACACATAAAATAAAATTGATGATTTAGCCCCACTATCTCATTTTGAATGATGATAATTCATATTTCAATGACGTCACATCATATTTCAGTGACGTACCCTTACCATATTTGGTACCTTTTTAACCTATTCAAATACGGAAAAATTCCGTTTTGTTTCAACTGCGCATGACCATCTGAATGTATAAGCGCCGGGAAACGTGTAGGTATATAATTAATCGTAAATACGTGCAATACAAAATATACTAATATATTTTATGCTTAATGATGAAAAACTATGTTCTTTCAGTGAAATAAAATCCGTATCACCCACACTGTGAGTGATATAGGTATGCCGGAACTACTTTCTTACTTATAAAGGAATTTTATCATTATTTTCACAAAAACTGATATATAGGATCTGACATGGGTTGTCATTTCATATAAAGTTTAATAAACGAGTTCAAAAATGTGTTATTAAGCGAGCCTTTGGCGAGCTTAATAACAAATTTCTTGGACGAGTTTAATAAAACCTTTATGAAATGACAACGAATGTCAGATACTTATTATCACATGACGAATCGGGTTTTCCAAAGTTTTTTTAATTTCGTCAGTAAACCGTATAACAATACCGCCAAAGATTATGACGAGGTCATATCGAGGGCTTGGCGTGAAACGGTTGTAACTAAAAAAAAATGTTTTTTAACTAGGTTAATCACCTCGCCATAAAGTCTTTATAAGTGTTAAATCATTTGTCTTGGTAAACAATGGAAATGTAGGTGCCAGTGCTCGTTCTGAGCAATGACATCTAAATTTGCATTGTTTACAAAGGCGTCAAAATTTCCCCTAAACCAGGGTTTTCAAAATAGGTTTTTAGTTACAACCGTTTCACGCCAAGCCCTCGATATTCTGCTTAGTTAAGAAGTTTATTAAAAGTGATGATAAATAAACACTCATGAGATATTCTATTTATCACATACAGTAGCATATGAGGCGTATTTCGATAAAATGTACTCATCGTTTACAATATTTCTAAGTGCAATTTACGGTTTTGGCGCCAAATGGACTAACGTTATGACGTCAAACCGCTGACGTGACGTCATTGACCTAGTATTCGGTCATGTTATATACTCGTTATATATATAAAGAGATAAGTAATGGGTTTATTAGATCGGAAACAAACATTGTCACGTGATAAAACTTATCTTGACAAATGTATAATTCCGTATTCCGTAAATTTAACAAATCAGACTTATTGTCATTGTCTGAAATTGTGTAGTAAACACTTACATTCACACAGATTCGTCCGCGTGTGAACAGGTACGAAGACACTAAATAGTTCCATTATTTCGTCATCAATTACCATAAAATAAAAGAAAATGTGTTTGTTTTGAGTGGATATGGAATATATCTCATCTCGAAGTGATACAAGTTTAACATTTTCATAAATATTGAATATACTTATAATACTCTATATTCGAAAATCTTGAATATACTCACAATATTAAATATACTCAAATATCGAATATACTTACAATACTAAATATACTCAAATACCGAATATACTTAGAATAATAAATATTTTTTTTCAAATATAAGAAATCATTTGACTTACAATACTAATTATACTTGAATGTTGATACACTTAAAACACTAGATTCATCACAATATAAGGAATACTTACAATACCAATTATACTCGAATGTTGATAAACTCACGACAATAGATTCATCTCAATATAAAGAATATCTACACTACTATAATTATACTCGAATATTAATACACTTACCATACTAGATTTATTTCAAGATGAAGAATACTTACAATACTAATTATACTCGAATATTAATGTCCTTACAGCACTAGATTTATGTAAATACGAGGAATACTTACAATACTAGATAGACTCGGTGCCATCCGAGAAAGTTCGGTCCTCCATGTGCGGATAGCGCTGTGTTTAAATGATGCAGCGATGCGAGGGCGTCGAATTTATTAGGTGGTACGCTCTGAAATAACAAGTAAAAGTAAAAGTCAGATCATGTTTTATGTTTGTTTTGTTTTGTTGGAGTTTTACGCCGTTTCAACATTATTTCGGTTATATCACAGTTCACTTATTCATGACCCCTGGCTAAACGAACCCGTACTAGACTTGGAAATGTGCCCTGCACAAGGGCACTTAACCATGACCACAGCGCTGCAACTGGGGAACGAACCCGGGACGCCCCGTTCCAAATCTACGATGCTAACCACTAGGCTACGGCGGATATGTAAACACATTTATTTACGTCCTTTGTGGCAGTCTGGAGTTGAGTGGGGGACTATTTAATCATATACTACAAAAGAAGCCTAGGGAGAGCGATTACTGACAATTAGTTTGTGTGTATGTACGGTCTTTAACGACACTTTCACCAACCTTTTCTTTATATCACGGTATCAAGAGAAATACAAAACTTAGCAATGTCTATATTTAAAGCTTTTGAATTAAGAAAAAGCTTAATTCTTAAAAAACAGTAAATAAATTTACGTTCATTGCTGTTTTATTTCATACAAGTAAATCATTCATATCTTGTAAAAAACCAAAGTATAATTATTTAAATGTTAAATTTATGTATATTCGCTCTCCTGTCGTAAGTGGAAGGTGATTTTTAGTTGGATCACATTTTTGACAATGATATATCTAAGAATTATTTAGTCACACTGATTTCCGCCATTGAATATTTTGAAGATTTGATAAATGTTTGTATGTTTATATTCTTGTTTTGCTTATAAGCCATTATGGCTTGTTGTAAAATGATTATTATGACTTGTACGGTTTAGTGTGGGATGGCCTCGACCCCACTATACCTATTACGAGGATAATAAAATCTTCTTCTTCTTCTTCTTCTTCTTCTTCTACCATTACTTCTCGTTATATCATGGATGAGTTACCAGATCTACTGCTCTATTTATCCTTACACCAGCGACTCAGTTAAAATGGATTACTGATACACAAAATATGACATAAATATCGTGTTTTGCATTTCATTTCTAGTGTTGTTTTGCGTGTGTAATTAATTGTATATGTTACATACCTGAAGTATTAGATATTACAACAAGATACAGTTACAGACGATTTTACAAAATATCATGTCAGGTAAATGGATATAGAAGGCACAGTTAATAAATGCCATATCAGCCGACCCGCGAGAAATCCAACATTGTGGACTCTGCGTAAAATATCGACCCGGATCAGCCTAAGCATGCTGCACAGGCTAATCCGGATATACACTTTTCGCCTCCTGTGGATTTTCTGTTTCAGGAATCATTACTCTATACCTCTATCCCCCTGAGACGGAATGTGTTGGCCCGGATCAGACTGCGCGGACTGCGCAGGCTGATCTGGTTCGATACATTACGCAGAGGTCATTATGTTGGTATTCTCGCGGGACGGCTCATATAAAGTGTGACATCTGTGGTGGAAAAGGCGTAAATAAATCTTAATAAGACATAATCTAGTGGAAGTGATCCGGCGGATGTACTAAATAATGTGACATAAATACATTAATTTCGAAATACACTGTCACATAAACTGAAGTTGTTTATTTTTAAATGTCTGGTTAAAAGTCCTATTGTTGTCACATAAACTAAAGTTGTTTATTTTTAAACGTCTTGTTCAACGTGCTATAAAAAGCATAACATCTGAAAAAACATTACATTTTTCATTGTAATTTTCTCAACCTTTTTGTTTAAAAGGCATCCGTTAAATATGTACGCAAATTAATGACAGCGATTCAACAATTCAAATAACAGCTTCCATACGATAGTAGCTGTTCTTCCTATACTGTTCTTTTCCTTTCTTTCATAGAGACGTAAACTCATGTGTTAAGACTATCCAGTACCATGATCATTTTTAGATTTTTAGATGTTTCCATATGCTTAATGCAGGGTGGGCCCCTTTTTCTATTGCTGTTTATTTTATTCATCAATGATATTGCAGAAAACTTAAATTACGAATCTCTAGCTGAAAAATATATACGAACCTTTATTTATGTATCTTTTATTATTCGCTGATGACATTGTCTTTTTTATAACTGGCTCTCAAAAGCCTACAATCACTAATTAACAGTATATAATAATTATTTTTTATGGTAGAGAAGTTTGGGGCGTTTATAACTTCAAGAGTAGTCATAAGTTACATCTATAATCTTGTAAAAACAATCTGTGCGTCAAACAACAGACACCAAACAATGCAAAACTGGGAGAATATTTGGGTGTTATCCACTGTCTATTTCATGTCGAGAAAGATCACGTAAATTGTGATGTAAGTTAATGTAAAAAACTGATTCTCCTATTTATAGTATGTATAAAGACCTTTGTGACAACGTCAAAAGTAATTGCTGGGCATCATGTATTAAGGCTATCATAAATCATCTAAAATACAGTCAATAAAGATATTATGTTTGATGTCCACTCAAACTATTATCACAATAAGAAACGAATACTTCGAGATTAGTTCATACAGGGATGGCGTACTAATATAAATGTGTAACCTACATTTGATTATTTTTTGTAAATTTAAGGGAAAGTTTTTACTTATAAAATTAATTTAAATGTTATTACGGATGACACATTAAGAGAACACATAACTCGTTTGCGCCTAAGATCTCATAATTTAGGAATTTAGCAATTTAAGATTTTAAACTTTTTAGAAATAAAACACAACCCTTAATGCAAAAGTTCATTGCAATACGGTCTTTAACAAACAAAAAGAAACTAAACTATCTTGCTAAATATATCAAGAAAGCTTTGTCAATTAGAAAAGAGATACTAGATATTGCTGATTCTTAAATGTCTATTACCGTTAAATTGTTTGTATATATAGGATCTGACATGAGTTGTCATTTTATATAAAGTTTTATTAAACGAGTTCAAGAAATTTCTTGGACGAGTTTAATAAAACTTTATGAAATGACAACGAATGTCAGATTCGTTTTATCACATGACAAAAAACAAAAAGAAAATCGTTTTTTTTTTTGCTGTCAGAAAATAGTCCAAACATATAATACTTAATAGACTGTTAACTAATCACACAAAATTATAATGTTATGACCGATAATGGTCCCTTTACCTCGTCCATCTATCGTGACGTTTGTGTTTACCGGATACACGTTCTAAGCCATTTTGTAAACTTTCGCGGATGAATACACAAATAGTGGTTCGGTCATTTTATATTACACGTGTCACATATAAAGAAATACGTAATGGGTATCTTACGTCGGATACAAGCATTGTCATGTGATAAATGTATATATGTGTATGGATTCATGTCTTACGTCTGTATTTGCCAGATACATGTAGTAGTAATTGTTTCGTGAAATGATCAAAAGCAGTGATATTGGTAAACACCAATAAATTTGAAACCTTGATACTTCTAACGAAGGGAATTACGTAGAACAATCTATATCATAGGCTTTTTCGGCAATAGACTGTAAATTAAGGTCACAATACACCAAATATTTTCCTTCTTTGTTTCCATGTATCCATGTAAATCAACCAGTTTCAACTATCACGTAGAACACCCTGTATCAGTGACAAGAATTACCTCTAAGCTTTAAACTAATCCAAAGAAAAGGCGGGGGGGGGGGGGGGGGGGGGGGGGGGGGGGTTCGTGTATTATGCAAGAAAGAATTCACCCCGCGAAAATGGCTTCCGTTATTTTGGACGAAATTTGGCTTGGACGGAACTGGTTTTTCACATTCTCTATTTTCACTTTGAAGCAACGTCAAAATATTACAAAATGATCAGATCAAATTAATCATTTCCAGTGCATCTTATACACTTTTACCTTAAATGTAAACTCAATATTATATATTCAATGCATTCTGGTGAAGGTATACACTCATTTCTATGCAAACAAATGTTTTGAAGGGACTATTTTGGCTCTAGACCAGCATGACCGCGGATGAATCTGGCGTAATTTGACAAAAGTAAATACAAAAGTGGAAAGAGTCGAACATTTACGAACCGTGTCTTGTTTCAGCGCTCTAAAAGCGTTATGAAAGTTGTTTCTCTCTTGGTCAGACATCATTCGGTATTCTTTACGTATCCGAAGCTCTCCCTCCGGGGGCAGGTAGAATAGTGAGTTTAGCCAGTTTAAAAAGCGAGGATCAAGCGATCTGAAACAAGAATACAAAAAAATAATTAAAAACATAATCAAGGACATCCTATTAATCATTGGTAATACTGACAGTGATTTTTGTATAAGTAACAGTATGATCATATTAGCCGTCCCACGAGAAAACCAACATTGAAATATCTGCGTAATGCATCGACCGGATCAGCCTGCGCAGTCCGCGCAGACAGATCCGGGCCAACACATTCCATCTCAGGGGGATAGAGGTATAGAGTAATGATTCCTGAAACAGAAAATCCACACAACGCGAAAAATGTCTGTCCGGGTTTGCCTGCGCGACATGCTTAGGGTGATCCGGGTCGTTACATTACGCAGAGACCTCAATTTTTCAAATTATTAACCACAAAAAGGTACACGTAACGTAATAGACTGAAGTCAATCGTTTCAATCATGAATTATCTTCCTTTGTTTATAGATTGGTGTTGTGTGAATTGATATAAGAGGGATAGGCACCAGTTATATGGTTAAAATATCACATGGAGAAATAAAATTTTCCAAACAAAACATTCATTTTCTGAAAGCTTTAAAATTCAACTAAAGCAGGAGATGCGTTGAACAACTAGAATTTGCTTTGTAATTTGAATAATGACTGGTTTAAAAGACACAGGTATTGCGATTTTTGAATTTTTATAATGTTGTTCCAAAAACTTAAAGACAGACAATATTCATAAGGATAGAAGATTACCAAAACATGTAATGTATTCAAATAGTTATATCTATTGCAATAGAAGAATATTTAAACTTCCCGAAAATATCTTATTATCATATCTTTAATAGTTTTTGAGTTTTACTTGCTACAAATGTTGGGACGGGTGATATTTTAGCATATAATTTAATTACTTATCCCTCTTATCTACGTCCCTGATCACACGGATATGTACGAACACAAATTACAAGAATAAATTCAAACTTTATCCGTTCCGACATATAACAAATACGAAGCGGAGTTCGAAAAGGCATAGGCAAAATATTGAAAATCTGCTTAAATTAAATTATACTTATCAAATATAGTAGAAATCATTAATCAATTAATCCTTTTGGCACAATGATTTCTAAAGTCGTCTATTTCATGGGCATCAGAATGCGTCTACATGTGGGGAAAATGTTAAAGCAAGGTTACCTGTTTATTGATGATATTGGAGTCTGCTGGGCGCTGATGTCATATGCTGGTAAGATAATCAGCACAAACAACAGACACATACTGACAGAAGGCATCGTCTGCTGAAACGAGAAATTATATAGACATAACATACTTATCAACGAAGCCCGATTAAGATTATCCGTTTCCGATGTTTACAAGAGGACAATTTTACTGCAACAGGTATGATATATGGTACATTTTATACGGGCTACTCATTCTTATCAACGAAGCCCGTAATGCCCCCATGCGACATGACCTCTTTTGATACAATCGCACATTCACCAGAGGCTTCGCAGTTCGCGTGAATTTAACCCGGCAACAATTGCAACTTCTTTTGTATTGTCAACTAAGAATTAATTAAATTCCAAAATATTATCATATTTGGCCATCGGTGTATAAATTTAAACAACTAATGAAAAATGATAAAACTAAGTATATTACGAAAACTTAGTAAGCACATATACATTGCCAATACTAAACGTGAATCTAAAACAGTACCATAGACGGATAAAAATCCGAAAAAGGTTCTATTTTAAATTCACAAAATAAAAACCAATCTATGTTTAGTCAACTTGTACGTATTAATATTAATTACACTTTTCTCGAATATTATATATCACATGTCATCTATTGAAACTGTACTATATGTATTGCTATACAAATGTGTATTATGTATATGTTGCAACAACATGTAAAATGTTATGCAAATAAAGAACTTGAATTTGAACTTGAACTTTGAAAATATATAAGTGCTTTATTCCGATGACCCTTTTAGTCTCACTTTCCAATTTGTAAGGATAATATGACGCATTTACAGCAGACATTTTGTGAAAACATTGTTTCAAATGATTAGTGTTTCTGTTATATTACGTCTAGACATAATCAACTTTTGTCACAATGATTTATATTTAGGTTAATATATATTTTTTTTTTTTCATTTACATTGTTTATAATATTTATCATTAATTCATACACCGCACAATAGAGTCGACACGAACATCTTGCATAGATAGATAGATAGAAATTTTAATGGCGTAAATAAACTACATAGTTTCTAGTCCAACAAAACATCATATTGATATATACAATATAAAAAAAAGATATAATTAATTACAATAAACATGAAAAATACACAAAAACGAATGTTTATCATTCAAAATAGAAGAATATAAAAGAAAAAGAAATCATAAAAGAAAATAGGAAAAAAAAAAATAGATACATAGTAATCACATATTTGAAATGAGACATTTGCATGATTACTAGTTGTTTCGATGTATGATCAAAGTATTTTTTTCACACCAAAATTGTGTGATGTTTTTTCCCATTAGCGATAATAAATGTTTAGGAAATCTCGATCTTGCATTTAAACGAAGTTATGGGCCGATGGCCTTAAATCAATAAACTATTTGTCATTGTCATTTAAAAACCCCAATTGTTCTATCAATTCCATGTTTAGCTTTCTTGTGTCAGACAGAGAAAAGACAAATGAAGAGTCAACAATGAGCATTATCCAGATAACAGATAATGAATAGTCAACAGTGAGCATTATCCAGATAACAGATAATGAATAGTAAACAGTGAGCATTATCCAGATAACAGATAATGAATAGTAAACAGTGAGCATTATCCAGATAACAGATAATGAATAGTAAACAGTGAGCATTATCCAGATAACAGATAATGAATAGTAAACAGTGAGCATTATCCAGATAACAGATAATGAATAGTCAACAGTGAGCATTATCCAGATAACAGATAATGAATAGTAAACAGTGAGCATTATCCAGATAACAGATAATGAATAGTCAACAGTGAGCATTATCCAGATAACAGATAATGAATAGTAAACAGTGAGCATTATCCAGATAACAGATAATGAATAGTAAACAGTGAGCATTATCCAGATAACAGATAATGAATAGTCAACAGTGAGCATTATCCAGATAACAGATAATGAATAGTCAACAGTGAGCATTATCCAGATAACAGATAATGAATAGTAAACAGTGAGCATTATCCAGATAACAGATAATGAATAGTCAACAGTGAGCATTATCCAGATAACAGATAATGAATAGTAAACAGTGAGCATTATCCAGATAACAGATAATGAATAGTCAACAGTGAGCATTATCCAGATAACAGATAATGAATAGTCAACAGTGAGCATTATCCAGATAACAGATAATGAATAGTAAACAGTGAGCATTATCCAGATAACAGATAATGAATAGTCAACAATGAGCATTATCCAGATAACAGATAATGAATAGTCAACAGTGAGCATTATCCAGATAACAGATAATGAATAGTAAACAGGTCTTGTTTCCGCGATATCTCTGTTAGCACTGTGTACTCAAAATAGATTCTTTTTGAGTACCAACAACACATGTTTTGGAGGTCAAATAAGGATTTTAAAACATGCAAAACGAACCTTATTTAGAGCTCTGATTATCACTTGACAAAATCACTGTTTTGAAACAGTTACATTATGCAAATATATTCCACTGTTGTTTTTCAATAATCCATTAGATAGTACGTAATAATTGCTACAATGTTGTAAGATTTACTTGTTGGACAATTTTTTTCAAAAGTTTAGTTATTTGCATTATTACACATTTTAATTTAATTGCATTTTAATTAATACCTTGAAGTGAAAAAGTGCATTTATTATATCCGACAGTCTGGCAGACAGTGTCAATTTGACTAATGTTTAGACCCTTCCCCTTTATTAAGATGGCCTTGAAATTGTTTGTTTAACTCTTGTTTAACTCTTTTCCTCATACAACAAATCAACAACAAGACGACTTTGATACATGCAAAAAGATGGGGGGGGGGGGGGGGGGGGGGGGGGGGGAAATCTCTAAAAAAGTTTGATTTGTGAATAGAGTTAAAAGAAAATTGTAAAATGAGATGTTTTTTCATTATAAGCAATAATATGCATTGAAATGAGTCTGTAAACAGTGCATCAGTTATTTCCCGACAATACTATGAAATCAAAAGAAAGAAAAATCACTGAATAGATTTGAAAACATATTGAAAAGGGTAGAAATTCCACATTATGAGCAATTACTCCTTTTATATATGTTATATATATCGATATGATGTCTTTCCAAACCATGGCTTCAGTGTGTTTGTTAGAATGGGTTTTCTTCATCGTTTTCAGCAATAATTCATTTATATCACGGCGTCTCCTCTCCTGGTTAATATACCAGTTTTACTGCTGGTATATTCATAACGACTAGAGTGTACCAATCTTAATGCTAACCACTGCACGAAAATTGGGATTTAATTTAGAAGTGCAGTGCAAGTAAATTTCGGAATTTAAGGAAATTTAAGGAAAATTAAGTGCACGAAAATTGGGATTTAATTTAGAAGTAAATTTCCTAAAATTTCCTTAAATTCCGAAATTTACTTGCAGTGCAAGTAAATTTCGGAATTTAAGGAAATTTAAGGAAATTTACTTCTAAATTAAATCCCAATTTTCGTGCAGTGAATTTAACCGTGCAATCCTGGGCGCGCAGAAAAACAGTCACTACTACCATATCGTTAAAGCATTCAGTGAAATCAGACTCGGAATCAATTGAGTGATTGTCCGATGGTTTACGCCGCTTTCAATATTTTATTAAGTTATGTCACAACGTTTCCTGCGTCGTAAGCTACCAGTACTACTGATCAATTTATCCTGACACTAGCCAGTCAGTCGTAATGCAACCCTGAGTGCAAAGGAGGACAGTAAATTTAAAGTCTTTGGTATGTACAGGTCGGGGATCGAAGCATCGACTTCCAGCACCCGAGGCGGACGTTCTACCACAATACCATAGAGGCGGTCTACTTGAAATTAGACCAGGGTCTCCATCTCACCAAGACTATATATGTGTGTACAGGTGTGTACAGGTGTGTACAGGTGTGTACATGGCAGGTTACCATATCATTTGTTTATTACATCTAGACGCATTTAAATGTTTTTTGAAAACATTATGACAACATGAGAAATTGCTAATAATCAGCCATTTTCCTATTTTTAATTCTATTCGTCAAATGAGTGGCACGCTGTGAAACGCATCCGTAAAACAATTGCGACCAGTGTAGATCCAGAACAGTAAGTTAAACCGCACAGTTTGATTTGTCTCTGCACTGTTTGGCTTATTAGTCATAGAATGTTTCAAGAAGTTTCTGTTAATCAGTATCCATTTAATCAATATTAAAGATGCACTTACAAGTCCCTTTCCGTGATATTTACGTTAAACATTTTACATATATAGTCGCATTTCAACATCTCTTCAGCAGAGGTCTTTTGAAAACATTGTGAAAAAGGGAGAAATTGCTCTTAATGAGAAATTTCTCCTTTTGCCACGATGTTTTCAAATACATTAAATCATATCATTTCATTCATAGATATTTTCTATAATTTAGGCTGGTTGGTTTTAAATTCGTCTGCTGCCGATTTGTTGTAAGTGGAAAAGATTTAAGGTTGGTTTTCCTGGAGTAAAGATACTTTCTTTCTTAATGACCTTCCATAAGTTTGCCTACATTCGAAAACAAACGACGTCTGTTTGTAGGGAATGTGTCATCGTGTAAAGGGTTGTACAAATGTTGCCTCATAAATAAAACATAAAAATAAATAGTTACTTCCACTTCTATAAGTGGAAACTATCGCCCAGTTTAGACTGGCCTCTTAATTAACGAGTCTCACCTCAATTAATTAGCCGTTTTACTCGTATGAAAGACGCTACCGTTGCTGTTTGTGTCACAACACATTAATTACGCATGCTGCTTGATTTTGAATCTGATATAGCTGAAAGTTCAATTCAAGTTTTACAGGATTTACGGTGTGGTTTTTTGATTAAATATTTCAGATATATCGCGTAAAACAGAAAGTTAAGTTACATTGTAAATATGATGCTGTCTCTTAACCTTTTCAACCTGCAGCAAAACTGCAGTAGACAATTTGGAACACATATGACACAATTATGAAACTATCTTTAAATGAATGTATATATAAGTACAGATGAAAACAATGTGGCAAAAGGAAACATTGCTCATTATTTGTTTGTAAATGTTGTCTGCAGTAAATGATTCAAAATGCATATGTAAGTGAGAAAGGATGAAAGTAATTTTGCGTGTATTTCTTGATGTCACGAGTTACGTGAACACACGTTCTTAATCCTTAACCCTTTCCCACGTGCAATAAATCTGCAGCAGACGCCTTTGAAAGCATAGTGGGAAAAACCTGAAAGATCTCCATAAAAGATAGCTTAATTGTTAAGAAAAAAGTTGAAAACATTGTGGACAAAGGAGAAATGGCCATTATGAGAAATTTCACCTTTGGCCAGTCAAAATGCGTCTGCATGTGGGAAAGGGTTAACTAGTAAACCGTCTCGAATAAAACATCTGTCTCATGACCAGCAGTCAAGCGTTTTTTCTAAACTCGTATAAACAATTTCTTATTTGTTCACATATTTTTTTTTCAAATATCGTCTGCTACTGGTGCGTCAAATAGCTTTTGCAGGTTGGAAAGGAGGATCAACGTGTTCATACATGTACCTACAAGTTGGAAACATTGTGGACAAAGGAGAAATTGCTCATTATTGGCCACAATGTTTTCAAAAGTCGTCTGCTGTTACTGCGTCAGTCAAAATGCGTCTGCAGGTAGGAAAGGGTTAACCAGTAAACCGTTTCGAATAGAACATCTGTCTATCTAAAGAGAACCCATGACCACCAGGTCCCGCGTTGTTTCTAAAGTCGTATGAACAATAATTTCTTATTTGTCCACATCTTTTTTTGCAAATGTCGTCTGCTACTGGTGCGTCAAATAGCGTTTGCAGGTTGGAAAAGGAGGGTCAAAGTGATCATACATGTACCTATAAACGGTCGTAACGTCAAAATGATAATTAACGTTTACGGCATAAAAAAGAAAGTTTTACTTCTCTGTTACTCGTGGCATAATTAGCGATGCTCATACAATTATTTCAGTTTATACAAAAAGAAAATATCGTTGAATCTCCGTAAAGTATCGACCCGGATCAGTCTAAGCATGCCGCGCAGGCTTACTCGGATAGACATTGTTCGTCTCCTGTGGATTTTCCGTTTCACGAATCATTACTTCATACCGCTATTGCCCCCAGACGGAATGTGTCGGCCCGGATCAGTCTGCGCGGACTGCGCAGGCTGATCTGGGTCGATACATTACGCACAGACCATAATGTTGGCTTTCTCGCGGGACGGCTCATTTACCATTGATCTGTTGATGCAGGAATTATATCCCTAGTTATTTTTTCCATAAACGATTAGATGGCGATTAAGGTACAGGCAAGCTGATCTTGATCTACGCTGATCGTAAAGTTCCGAGCGTCGGACTTCGTATGACGCGGATCAATAAATGTAAACATGTCGTACAACAAAGATCGAAATGTAGAACAATTAAATTAATAAATAACAGTTTATTGGTTTATTATAACATATCGAGGGCTTGGCGTGAAACGGTTGTAACTAAAATTGGTATTTTTTTACCAAGGTTATTTACCTCGCCAAAAGTCTTTATAAACGTTAAATCATTTTTCTTGGTAAACAATGGAAATTTAGGTACCATTGCTCGTTCTGAGGGTCAAAATTGCCCCTAATCCAGGGTTTTCAAAATAGGTTTTGAGTTACAACCGTTTCAAGCCAAGCCCTCGATATATATCCATTACAGGAATTTCGCGTTAACCAATAATTAAAGAAATAACACACCCGAAGAGAAAAATACACACTATATATGTAAACCAGAGGTCCAGATATAAGGAGGCGTATTCAGTTCTTTCCCCCGCAATTTCTCTCTTATTGTTAAAGCAAATCCTATGTTGTGGGTACGCACAACACTGGGTTATAGGTTTAAATGAGGATTTTAGAACATGCAAAACGCCCCCTTATGTAGAGCTCTGGAGCCTAACTGATTGACATCTTAATATATTTATAAGATACTATTTAAGGGAATTAACACTTTCCCTCATACAGACGCTTTCTGACGCCTCTGCAGCAGACGACTTTTTGAAAACATAGTGACAAAAGAAGAAATTGCTCAAAACGAGCAATTTCTTCTTCTGCCACAATGTTTTCCACTTTTAGTCATAGGTAATCCATTCAATTATAGAGATTTTCTATTTTTACAAAATATGTTCAAAGTCTGCTGCAGATAGTCGTATGAGGGAGAGGGTTAAAGTGACAAAAGAAGAAATTGCTCAAAACGAGCAATTTCTCCTTTTTGACACAATGTTTTTCACTTTTAGTCATAGGTTATCCATTCAATTAAAGAGATTTTTCTAAAATATGTTCGAAGTCGTCTGCTGCAGAATTATCGTATGTGGGAAAGGGTTAAGAAAACGCTTTATGTTAATGCTGCGGTCATCTGTCGGTGCTAGAAGAGAAAGTATGTCGATATTGACATATGTGGTTAATAAATATGTCGAGCGATGATAATCTTCCCCCTCCTATTGGTTCTGTTTTAATGCTGACTTGTTGATAAACGCGAGCACATAATATATTCAGACGCAAACGTTTAGAAATTAAATGAAATACTTGATGCAGGTAATTATTGACGCCGCGTGGGAGCGCGGCGTCAGTATGGGATAGGTTTTAATTTTGTACTATGGGGTGACGTAATCGAAAAGGGAGAAACCAATGTTATTATTGTTAAAAAAAACTCTGTTGTTTGATTGAAAAAAACAACCTTTATGAATCAATAAATTGTATTAACTGATTTAAGAAACAACAAGATACAAAATACGTTTGTCTTCTACCGTTATTACAAAACTTTATACACATTTAATTTGTATTTAATAACTTTTCCCCAACTGTCTAGGCTACGCTGTTTTTGATTGTTTGGTTTACGGCCCTGACCCAATTCATCAAAGCTCAGAGAAAAAGTTCACTTTTCCCAAACTTTCTAGGCTACGCGTTTTTAATTGTTTAGTTTACGGGCCCAAAATTCGCCGGATGTTTTTGCCTATTTATAAAAGTGTGTGAAGTTGGCAGAGCATTAGACGTTAGACATTAGACATTCAAAAAAAATATTCGAATGTCTAATTAGACGTTAGACATTCGATTAGACATTCGCTAATTTTGATTATCGAATGTCTAATTGGCATTAGACATTCAATTAGACATTCAGAAAAATCGCAAATGTTAAATATCGAATGTCTAATTCGACATTAGACATTCAATTAGACATTCGCAAATTACAAGATCTATAACCCAAATTCATCGGAGGTCATTGTACATTCAAAAAACGAATGTCTAATTGGTCAGTTAAACATTAGACATTCGATTAGACATTCGCAAATTAAGAGATTTAGGTACCAAATTCGTCGGAGGTCATTGTACGTGCAACAAACGAATGTCTAATTGGTCAGTTAGACATTAGACATTCGATTAGACATTCGCAAATTACTATACTTAGGTTCCAAATTCGTCAGAGATCATTGTACATTAAAAAAACGAATGTCTAATTGGTCAGTTAGACATTAGACATTCGATTAGACATTCGCAAATTACAAGATCTATAACCCAAATTCGTCGGAGGTCATTGCACATTAAAAAAACGAATGTCTAATTGGTCAGTTAGACATTAGACATTCGATTAGACATTCGCAAATTAAGGGATTTAGGTACCAAATTCGTCGGAGGTCATTATACATGCAAAAAACGAATGTCTAATTGATCAGTTAGACATTAGACATTCGATTAGACATTCGCAAATTAAGAGATTTAGGTACCAAATTAATCAGAGATCAATGTACATTAAAAAAACGAATGTCTAATTGGTCAATTAGACATTAGACATTCGATTAGACATTCGCAAATTAAGAGATTTATGTACCAAATTCATCAGAGATCAATGTACATTAAAAAAACGAATGTCTAATTGATCAGTTAGACATTAGACATTCGATTAGACATTCGCAAATTAAGAGGTTTAGGTACGAAATTTGTCTGAGGTCATTGTACACGCAAAAAACGAATGTCTTATTGGTCAAATAACTTGAACATATTGATAACTCGAACATATCGATATCTCGAACATACCGATGACTCGAACACATCGATATCTCGAATACATTGATAAAACGAATGTTTTTAATTTGAACATTTATTGACAAATCGAACATATCGATATCTCGAAATTTTCGATATCTCGAACTTTCCAATATCTCGAACTTTCGATATCTCGAACTTTCCGATATCTCGAAAAAAAAAATATTTCTTCTCGATATCTCGAACTTTCCAATAACTTTTCGATATCTTTAATTTTTTTTTTCTCGATATCTCGAACTTTATCGGAAAGTTCGAGATATCGACAAGTACGAGATATCGACAAGTTCGAGATACCGAAAATTTCGAGATATCGGAAAGTTCGAGATATCGAAAAAAATATGAAAACAATTGGTAAGTTCGAGATATCGGAAAGTTCGAGATATCGGAAAAAAATATAATTTTCTTTTTCGAAAAGTTCGAGATATCGGAAAGTTCGAGATATCGGGGGAAAAAAAAAAAAAAAAAAAAAAGATATTAATATGTTCGAACATTTCGATTTCTCGATTATTTTTTTTGATATTTTATTTTCTCGTTATCTCAGAAATTTGCGATATCGTATTTTTTGTTTATATACTTCCGTTTTTAACTCCACTGGCTGAAAGCCAGTCGAGCTTATGTCATGGGGAATCGTCCGTCCTGCGTTCGTGCGTGCGTGAGTGCGTCCGTGCGTGAGTGCGTACTTACGAGAGTAATCTTGTTGGATAGTGTTTTTTCGTATACCCCAGCCACCACCCTTATAAGACACTTTGATAACATATTATTGCTATTTATTCCGTAAAGGGGGGATAATTACGGAATAAACCATGTGCTTGTTGGGTATACCCAACAAGAGAACATCAAAGGAAAACACCCAACAAACGCCTTTTGGACGTACGTGCGTGCATGCGTGCGTCCGTCCGTCCGTAAACGTTTTGCTTCAAACTGTTTCTCCTACCTAACCACTGGACCAATTAGGATGAAACTTCATAGGAAGTATCCTCTCAATGATCTCTCCTTAGTTCCTCAAACTGTTTGGGATCCATGCAAAATTCTGGTTTCCGAAAGAAAAAACAATGAAGACTTAAAAAATCTTCTTCTCATCCGTAGGTATCAGGCCGATTTTCAAATAATTGTGTAGTAGTGAAGACTTAAAAAATCTTCTTCTCCTCCGTAGGTATCAGGCCGATTTTCAAATAATTGTGTAGAAATGTTGCTTGGGTGACCTTCTTTCAGATTTTTTCGAGCCAAGTTGATTGGTCGAAAACTATGGCCGCCAGAGGGCAGAGCTATTTTTGCCTTATAATATGGTTATAGTGAAAACTTAAAAAAATCTTTTATATATATATATATGACCCTCTATCAGATTCCTTCAAGCCATGTTGATTGGTAAAAAACATGGCAACCAGGGCGCGGGGCTGTTTGAAGATTTAATTGGCAGTGGAGCGATACTGGCCCTCTTGGGCCTCTTGTTGTTATCATACTTCTGATAAACACGAAGGAGAATATACTTCACCCTCTCCTTCCAAAGCTTGTGTCACACTTAATTTATAACTAGAGACATTACATGTTAATATTTAAGCACCTATGTGATGTTTTTTTTTTATCTAATTGATCTAGTTAGAGCAGATTTGAAACCGTGTATTGGTAAAAAATTAAGAAACTTCATGTTGTATGGTAACCTTTTATTATAGGCTATGGTAGCCAGGTGAGCAATATAGGCACATCTTGGCCTTTTTGGTTATGATAAAGGGACATTTGGCCTTCTTGTTCGAAATATTTACATCCTGTCTGTTTTCACACGTTATTTAAATGTACTGAACTACATCTGCTAACTTTAAGTCATGCTTCAAAATCATGCGCGGCGTCCTTTGATGCTCTGCATCAAAATTCGTCTTGTCTGTATATTTTACCAAGGCTTGGGCAGGGCTAGATGCGGATCTCTTTACATCGAAGTTAGGGTATAACAGATTATTCGTATATATAATGAGTGAAGAGCAGAGAAGATTCGCGGAGTATCCAACCATTCCAGTAAATTAACTATAAAACAGAAATAAGGTTCTTTGCGACCATCGAAAATCCGCGGAGAAACCGATCGTGTAAAGTAACCTTAAATCAAACCTAAGTTACTTTAAGACCAGAGAAGATTCGCAGAATAACCATTTGACTACATTTATAAGAAATTAGCCCTAAGGTTCATTGCGACCGGAAAAAATCCGCGGTATAACCGTTCCAGTACATTTACTGTAAATCAGACCTAAGTTACTTTAAGACCAGAAAAGATTCGCAGATAACCATTTGACTACATTTATCAGAGGTCAACCCTAAATTACATTGCGATCGGAAAAGATCCGCGGTATAACCGTTCCAGTACATTTACTGTAAATCAGACCTAAGTAACTTTACGACCAGGGATGAACCACTGAGTAAGTAATCGTTCGCATACATTTACTATCAATCAGACTTAAGGTACTTTACGACCAGGGATGAACCACTGAGTAAGCAATCGTTCGTATATATTTACTTTAAATCAGACTTAAGGTACTTCACGACCAGGAATGAACCACTGAGTAACCAATCGTTCGTATTGATTTACTTAAGATTAGTCTTTAGATACTTAACGACCGGAAATGAACCGCGGAGAAGCCAATCGTTCACAAAGATTTACTTTAAATCAGAACTAATGAACTATGCGACCAGAGAAAATCCGCGAAGTTACCATTCGAGTAAACTTATTATAAATCAGACCTAAGGTACTTTACGACCTGAGAAGATTTGCAGAATAACCAATTGAGATGAATAGCGAAGTAACCAACCGTTCGAATATATTTACTAATAATACGGAGTAACCGTTTGAGTAAATTTACTATAAATCAGACCTAATGGACTCTACGATCAGAGAATAACCATTTGAGAACATTTATCAGAAATAATGCCTAAGGTACTGTGCGACCAGAAAAAATCCGCGGAATCATCATTCGAGTAAAGATACTTCAAATCAGACCTAGGTTATTTTGCGTCCACAGAAGAAACATGGAATAGCCATTAGAGAGTAAATTTACTGAAAAATCAGACCTAAGGTATTTTGCGACTAGAGAAGATACGGGAAATAACCATTCGAGTACATTTTCTTAATTCAAACCCTAGTCCATTTTCTAAATTTAGACCCAATGACAAGAGAAGAAAGGGGGGAAAACATTCGAGTACATTTTCTAAAAGTCATTAAACCTTGGGAACTTTGTGATATAAGAAGATATCCAGATTATTGTTTGTCTCCGCGCAAATTACTATAGGTTCAGTGTATTCAGCACTCAGTGATTCAAAGATTCCCGAAGTTTCTTGACAACTATGCAATTTGATATTCAATTCTATTTGCAAATCGTTTTATAAAATACAGAAGGTCGGTTTATTTGTGGCGAGGCTCATTGAACTGATGCGTTCCACCTTTAACGAGAATACAGTCGACGGATTTTATTATTATTCATAACTGCATGTTTAATTTTATGTGTGTCATTATTGACATATATTTCATCATACAGTCGGAGAGGTCAGCGTCGAAGGTTAATACTTGCGGTCACGGACGTCCTAGCTGACCAAAGACAGTCTTGATGCATGTGGTCACAGTCGGTTGCAGCAGGGACGTAGATATCGAGACGTTTTCGAACCTGTTCACAAATATATCTAAAAGGCGAACAGACAATCCTTGACTTGTATTATATTTTCTTTGCAATTACAATGAATAAAATATAAAAATGAAAAATTAATTGTTTTGTATTGCTTTTAACAAATCAATATATTTTCTCCCAGTGTATGTAATAGGGAAATTCCACAAAAGGTCAAAAGTGGTAAGTCGATGTCGACTTCTACGAATGACCGGTTCGTACGTCTCGATGAACGTAAAAATTGAGCCGTCCCGCGAGAAAACCAACGGCTAACCCCACAATCTTTCGCGCCAAGAATGGAGATAAAAGCCAGTATGACATCTAAGAAAACATCATTTGAATTTGTAGAAGCAATAGCCAAAAGTGATCGAATTCCATACTTAAATATTTGTATTATGTCATATCCGTTCTGAGGTAACTTCTAGAACCTCTGTGCTACTAGATGGCAAACACAGATCCTTATCAGACTTCGCAAAGGCATAGGCTGATCTGGGTGTTCACTGGGCGTAAAGTAACAATGGAGATCCTATTTCCAAAGTAGCTGTCTAGGATAACCATCATGAGCTTCTTTTTCGGACATTCATCTCAATTGAAGATGTTTAAAACGTTATTACGACCGATTTATATAGACTATTCCTGGCTTTTCCCAATGTGGTCATACAGTGTCGCCAATGTACAATACCAAATGAAATATTCGTATTTAGTAAAAGTGGATGAACATGTTGATTTGTTTACATCATCGTTATTGCAACGCATATATAATTGTGGGGTTTAATACGGTGGGAAAACACGGCTAAGGTTTCCCGAAAACAAACAGTAACATATGTGTGTGTTTAAAACTCTTTCATTGCCGAATTTCACAAAGTTGCCTCTTCCATGTTAAAAGTTTGACAACTCCATTTTTCGTTCAACAGGAAAATTAGTAAAATTTATCTTCTAAGTGGCAAACAATGCCAAATATTCAGGAGAGACATATGAGCTGTCTCACCTGGATCTGCATCGTATGCAAAAGCCTTTAATTGTCTTTGTTAGCGAAAAGGTTAACGTGTAAACGAAATTAATGCTCTGATAAGACTGTGCTTATGAAGAGACTTGCGTTAACCTATACTATGATTTGATGATCCCATTTTCGTCCGATGGGACACATAAGTATCTGAGAGGAGCTCAAAGAAAACCAGCCTTAATATCGAAATGATTTCATGAGTGGAATATATATATAGGATCTGACATGAGTTGTCATTTTATATGAAGTTGTATTAAACGAGTTCAAGAACTTTGTTATTAAGCGAGCCTTTGCCTTTGGCAAGCTTAATAACAAATTTCTTGGACGAGTTTAAAAAAACCTTTATGAAATCACAACGAATGTCAGATTCTTTTTATCACATTACGAAACACAAAAAGAAAATCGAGTTTTCGCGGTTAGAAAATAGTCCCAACATGTAATACTTAATAAACTGTTAACTGATCACAAACGAAATATTGTTATGATCGATAATGGTTCATTAACCTCGTCCATCTATCGTGACGTTTGTGTTTACCGGATACACGTTCTCAGCAATTGTGTAAACATTCGCGGATGAATACAAAAATAGTGATTCGGTCATGTTATATTACACACGTTACATATAACGAAATACGTAATGGGTATATTAGATCGGATACAAGCATTGTCATGTGATACATATTGCCTACGAGTCCAGGCTTATGAATCCAATTGATACTGCTGTACAGACGTTTCTTGAAACCTTCTATGACTATTTTGAGACCAGTGTAGACAATGATCAGACTGCATGGATGCGACGAATGATCTGAATCTACACTGTCACAAATTTTTTACGGCTGGTATATAAGCAGATCCCCCTTCATCTACAACATCTAAAAAAAGAACGTTCTCCCTGTATTAGTTTATTTAAACACAGAAAAATAGTCAAGTTGATACCTTTTGCATGTCGCTAAAGTTGGGATATAAATGAGAAGTGCAGCTACATATATGTTCGTGATACAAAACGTTTATAAGACAGCCAATCAAGCGAAATTGTGAAATAAAAATGTCAACCACAGGTATTGGACGCATGGAGTCATAAATGTGGGCCGGCGGATCGTAAAAAGCATAGGTTAGACAGGCCTATATTTACTTTAACCTACACGCAGAAAATTGTTCACGCATTTGCAGATGAATTTTGAGAGAGAAAAAATATTGTGACATAAGTCGCCTGCTGCAGGCGCGTCCAATACATCTGCATATCCTTAACCCATTACTTCACACAGATGACATTTGACGCCTGCAGTTGCAGACGACTTTTGAAAATATTGCAATAAAAGGTGAAATTGCTCAACACGAGCAATTTCAGCTTTTTATTGCAATATTTTCCACTATTTATCAATATAAATCTTCCAGATTTCTAGATTGGTGAAATTGTTCGTCTGATGATTGTAAAGTAGACGACCTATGAAAAGTAATGTGAAGCAATGGATTAAAGGACATGTAGTGACATTGAACCATGATCTGACTTTTGACTTTCTTTATCATTTGACTCTTTCTCTTTGATACAGACGAAAGGTGACGCCTCGCAGCAGACGGTGTTTGTAAAAAATGAAAATCGGACTTATAGTAAAAATTAATGTCTCCAATTATCCAGATTTAACCGCGGATGTTTTCCTCGGATTTTGAAAAGCCGACAACCCCAAAAACCATCATATGAGCCGTCCCGCGAGAGGACCAACATTGTTGACTCTGCGTAAAGTATCGACCCGGATCAGCCTGAGCATGCCGCTCTGGCTAATCCGGGCAAACACGTTTCGCCTCCTGTGGATTTTACGTTTCAGGAATCATTAAACTATACCTCTATCCCCCTGAAACGGAATGTATCGGCCCGGATTAGCCTGCGCGGACTGCGCAGACTGATCTGGGTCGATGCATTACGCAGAGTCTATATTGTTGGTTTTCTCGTCGAACGTCTCATATTAGGCCCATAGTCGACATTTTGGTTCGTCATTTGTTTTATTGGAAGTGTTATGTGTAATAAATAGTTTTGTCATGTATCCATGTGTTTTTATCGTACATGTATAGCCTTCATCTTGTCAGCAAATGAACTATTAAACGGAATTTCATTATTTTCAGTTTCCGCTGCCGACAAAACATGCATTGTTAAAAACCTTCACGAAATTAACGACAATGATCGCATTTGAAATCCTAATGCTATTAAATTAGCTAATTTATGTCGATCAACTTGACTCATAAGCACTAAAAACAAGTTAATCATAACCTCCTATAAAGTTTTATTCGCAAATTCACGTGAAGTAATTCACCATAAAATCTATTACTAACAAAGTTCAATGGGTTAATGAGTCGTCCCGCAAGTAAACCAACGCTTCGTAAAGTATCGACCCGGATCAGTCTATTAGAAGCATGCAGCGCAGGTTAACAATTTTCGCCTCCTCGGGATTTTCTGTTTGAGCAATCATTACTCTATAACTATATACCCCTGAGACGGAGTGTGTCGGCCCGGATTAGCCTGCGCGGACTGCGCAGGCTGATCTGGGACGATACATTACGCAGAGTCCATAATGTTGGTTTTCTCGTGAAACGGCTCAAATGTAACATTCTCTATGCTTGCGCAATGGAAACTTTAACCCAACACTATGCCACGTATATACGCTTTTGGATGCATCTGCATTAGACGATCTCCGAAAACATTGTGTCATAAGGATAAATTCTTCATAATGTGTACTATTTTCTTTTGTCACAATGATTTCAACTTTATTCGATAATTTGAATAGAGATTTTTCTTACGATTGTCTGTATGTCTGTATGGTCGTCTGCTGCAGATTTGTTGTAAGAAGGAAAGGCCTAAAACCTTCAATAGATACATTTTCTCACTATGATTTCAATTGTATCCAATGATTATACCTTCATTTAAAGGTCAAATTACGCTAAATACATCCGCTGACTTGCTGATCTACAGTACTAAAGTCCCTAAACGAAATTTGTTTGCGTAGAAATTAGTGTATACCATCACCAGAATGTATTGAATGGACTGAAACTGGTCGATTTACATGGAAACAAAGAAGGATTTTTTTTAGTGTATTGTAACCTAAAGACAATTTTCATATGGATGTTATCTAATTCGTCTGCTTCAAATGTGTGGCATGTAGGTGCGGCTTAAACATTGACAAGACAGAGTTCGTCTCGGAATACATGAACTGTGTGGAAACTCTGCTCGTATAGAGAAAACCTCCTCTTTCACCATGATGTTTTACAAAAGACATATGGTGCATAGGCGTCAAAGTTCGTCTGTAACCACGAAAGCGTTTACAGTGTGGTATTCCAAGATGCCGCCCCCACCCCACACCGCTGAAGAAAAGAACTCGTAGCTATGTGATGCTTTACTAAAATTCTAAAAACTTCTACAATATAGATAAATAAATCTCTTTTTATTAATGACAATATAACAGGGGAAGGCCAAACTACGCTATTTTAAGCATTGCATGTACAATGCACTATTTCTAAAACATAATTAATAACCATTTTTTATCTTTACCGCTTCCGGTGAAAGGTTGTCTTGTTGGATCATCGTTTTGTCAAATCACAAAGGTTTCGTTTGTTTCTTTGTAAGGTGTTTTACGCCGCTTTAGTCAGTATTACAGGACCATTTTTCGCGTGTCAGTCGTAATGCTAACCCCATCATCCTAAGCCAATTAGTGCAAGACGAATGCCGCCTGTCGCCGCAGTGACTGTTGTCAAACGTCGAAAAGAATGTTGGCCGATCCGGGGTTCGAATTAACAACCCCTGGATTGACAAGCCGCGTCTCTCCCGACAGAACTACTGTCTAAAAGATATATATGAGCACATTCAGTAACATTCTGTAAATAAAAGGTATATATATTAAATATAGTTGAAGACATTGTTGTAAAGAAGAAATTGCTAATTATCAGCTTAGCTGTTTCTTATTTGACCATGCTGTTTTCGAGTGCGTTAAATTCCGTCCGGAAGTGGTACTCTTAATACTTACCGAGGCACGTGGTACCAATGGTATCCACAGACAAGTTAACCCGTTCCTTTATATACGACAATTATGCAGCAGACGATTTTGAACATATGTCAAAACATTGAAAATCTCTATAATTGAATGGAAAAGTGGAAAACATTGTGGCAAAAGGAGAAATTATTCGATTTGAACGATTTCTTCTTTTGTCACTATGTTTTCAAAACGCCGTCTGCTGCGAAGGCGTCTGAAAGTGTCTATATGTGGGACAGGATAAAACGTATCTGAGGAGAACAATGGAACTGGAAATACACTGGTCAGACATTACCTACACATGCTCGTTAAAGGGACTGAACACCATAATGGTCCAAAATCGTTATATTTTATACTTATTCTAATTAATCCACAATACGTCGATATATATGTAACGGAATGTTGTAGAAGGTCGTACAAGTCTTGTTTTTCATTATTTCATAGGAAATAAGCAATTAAAAAAACGTACGCTCCGTGTTTTCCCGTTTAAATATACCGTGGAATGTCCTCTTGTTCATTTGAATTTGTGGATTCAATTCGGCATTCTCTAACACTATCGACTCATTACATTCATGTATGCGCGAGTGTAAGGAACGACAACTCTGCGAAGGAGATTGTCAATTCGGTTTTAGTGATAACGTGATAAATATACAGCGATATTTTTAGATTTACTGGGTTACTAACCCAGTAGATTTTACAATGCAAAATAACGAAAAATCTCCGCAATATTAATAGTGTGCATATATTCTAGTACATCAGTCAGCAAATCTCAATGCCTTACATGCAAAAACATCAAGGTAATAGCAATTTTTAACAATTTTCTTCTTTTTTCGCTTTTTTCTCTTATGGGATTCAGTTCCTTTAAAAGCATCTTTTAGATCCAGAAGATGCACAGACTGACTGATCTGAATCTACACTGGTCAGAAATGAGCCGTGCCGCGGGAAAACCAACATTGTGGACTATGCGTAAAGTATCGACCCGGATCAGCTTAAGCATGCCGCACAGGCTTACCCTGACAGACACGTTTTCGCCTCCTGTAGATTTTCTGTTTTATAAATCATTACTTAAACATCTATCCCCATAAGACGGAATGTGTCGGCCCAGATTAGCCACCGCGAACTACGCAGGCTGATCTTGGTCGGTACATTACGCAGAGAACATAATGTTTGTTATCTCGAGGAACGCCTCAAATGCCAACGTGTAGCTTTACCCCGTTGTTTACAGTATCTACGGAGAAGACGGATTTTGATCCTATCGTCACTTCGTTATGGCATCACATTATAGCCAATGATCGGGAATTGAATGGACCTGCACTTCTAAATAAGTCTTCAGTTACAGGAAAAAGATGAAACAAAATGTTGTTGCCATATAAGCCATCCCGCAAGAAAACTAACATTACGGCATCTGCGTAATGTATCAACCCAGATCAGCCTGCGCAGTTTGCGCAGACTGATCCGGGCAGACCCACTCCGTCTCAGGGACATAGAGGTTTAGAGTAATGTCTCCTGAAACAGAAAATCCACAGGAGGCGAAAAGTTTTTATCCGGTTAAGCCTGTACGGCATGCTTATGTTAATTCGGGTCGATACTTTACGCAGAGTCCACAGTGTTGGTTTTCTAACGAGATGGCTCAATTATGCTCAATCAGCCTCTAGGAATATACCATATTTCAGCAATAACTGATTCATTTGGGTTTTACGCCGCTTTCAACACTGTTACCGTTATATCAAGTCGTTTCCTGTGTAAGGTACTTACCAGTACTTCTGGTCCATGTATCCTGGCACCAGCCAGTCAGTCGTAATGCTAACCCCGCGACCATGAGCGTCAAGGAGGGCAGCCATTACTACCATTTCTAAAGTATTTGGTATGACCCGGCCGGGGATCGAGCCCGCGACCTCCCGCACCCGAGGCGATATTTTAGCAATAATTTAGGGGACATATCACCTTTCAGAAAAACAATAATCAAAGTGTTTACGGAAGAAAGATTTATAAAATATACAAAAATGTTTTTTAATTATTTATATGGTTAACCTAATTATTTATTTTTTTAAATTGGTAATGTACTAATTCTTTGCTTAGATAGCGTATTTAATATAATGTGTCCAAATCAACTAAAATTGGTATTTTTTTTACCAAGGGTAATCACCTAAGTCTTTATAAGCGTTAAATCATTTTTCTTGGTAAACAATGGAAAATTAGGTGCCATTGCTCGTTCTGAGCAATGGCACCTAAATTTGCATTATTTACAAAGGGGTCAAAATTGCCCCTAAACCAGGGATTTCAAAATAGGTTTTAAGTTACAACTGTTTCACGATATGTGTCTGTGCTTTAACTGTTTTACATTTGTGCGAAACTTTACATGTTTTTTTTTCTTGACATGAATTATTTTGATATTATTAAAAATGATAAATAGTGTTGCATATGTGTCTTGGTCAACATTTTTAGGAAATTTTAATTAAAAGTGTCAGCATGGAGGTTAGTTGTAAATTATCCTAAGTGCGTTCAGATGTATTCTGTGTTGCTCTATTACTTCATTTCAAAATAAGTTGATTTTACCAAAGGCCCCGGGTTTGAGTCCCTTGATGAGCGGGTTCTGACTTAGGGACTTGTTCACAAAAACGGTGCAGGTACTGGTTAAGTCTCTAGGACGGAGACATCGAGCGTGATTAATATAAGCTGAAAGCTTGTTTCGCAATCGATCCAAAATAAATAGGTTTTAACTAAAATAAGCTATATATCTTCGGACAAATATAACATATTAACCCTTTCCCTCATATAGACGCTTTCTGACGCCTCTGCAGCAGACGGCTTTTTGAAAACATAATGACAAAAGAAGAAATTGCTCAAAACGAGCAATTTCTCCTTTTGTCACAATGTTTTCCACTTTTAGTCATATGTTATCCATTCAATTATAGAGATTTTCCATTTTTTGACAAAATATGTTCAAAGTCGTCTGCTGCAGAATTGTCGTATGAGGGAAAGGGTTAATATAATCATAATTAGGATTAATACTCTGCACATTAAATATTCTGATTTACAACAATTAGATTTTTGTTTTAAAGTGACAATTGTACAGCTTTAACACAAATATTATAATAAGTACGAAACACCCCATGGCTTCCTGGATGTGTATGTCACTTTTAAACATTTTACCACGAAACATTGAGGTGATTAATGGAATGTAAATGGAACAATTGTATAACTTGACATGACAACTCGTATCAGGGACTTCTTCAAATGGGCAGGCTGTTCTATGAAAACCCCTAGGTTAAGTGTTCAGACGTATAATAACTTTTTTAAAGAAGGCTGAAGTGATTCAGTCATTTACTAGAATGTATCTACTCTTACCATGAATCTAACTTGAATCTTTTTCGCATGGGCTAACTTAATGATTTTGTTTTGTTTGGGATTCTACGCCGTTTTCAACACTAGTTCAGTTATATCATGGCGACAGCTCACTAGGTAAAGAAACCAGTACTAGGCTAGGAAATGTGCTTTACCCAGGAGCACTCCACCATGACCACAGCGCCGCGACTGAGGAGTCATTCAATGGACGATAAGGGATGTATGTCGCGCTTCAAAGGTTTTATACAATGTGAGAGACTACACTATAAGCGGCCCAATAAGCTCAGTCGGTAGAGTACTCGATCTGAAAGCGAGAGGTCCCAGGTTCGAGACCCAGCTATGCTGCATGCTTGCCTCTCCCTGATCCAGGTGACAACCTTCGCATAATTAGAAACCGCGATGTTGAGATCCTGAACAAAGCTTGGCGGATTCACAGTGTATTGATTGAGGTAGGATCTGCACTCTTCACAAATACGCTTAGATTTGATCTCGCAGAGCATCGCTCGAAACCAGCAAGACCATGAACGACATCATAATAATGTTCCATTTGTTGATAACAAAAGTTAACGTAAACGAACAGATGTTTGTTTTTATTGGGGTGTTACGCCGTTTTCAACATTAGTTCAGTTATATCACGGCGACAGTTCACATATGCACGATCCCTGGGTTAACAAACCAGTACTTGGCAAGGAAATGTGCCTTGCCCAAAGGGCACTCCACCATGACCATCGTGCAGCGACTGGGATCGAATCCAGTATGCCCGGTTTTCAAATCCCCGACACTAACCACTCGACCACGGCGGATTCCTAGACGAAAAGAAAACACACGGCTTTGTCTGTAAAGGCCCATCTGAATCTGTATATGTCAAATTACGCCAAATCACCAGAATGCATCGAAAATATGACATTGAGTTTAAATTCATTGTAAAATGTGTATAGGATGCACTGATCATGGTTGATTGATTTTATAATTTTCAGTAGTTTGGCCTTGTTTAAAAGTTAAAGTAGAGCATAGGAATAAAAAGCTTCGTTCCAGCCCGATTACATTCAAAATGACGGTAACCATATTTGCTGGGCGAATTCTTTTTTGCATAACGCATGACAACCACCCCATTTTCTCTTGATTATTTAAAAGCTTAGAGGTAACTCTGTGCTATGATATTGGGTGTTCTGCATGATATATGCTTAGATGTGTGACAATTGAGCGTTGCAACTGGTTGATTTACATGGGAAACAAAGTCTTATATCTGAGACATGAAAGAAGGATAGTGAAGTATTTAGTGAGACAGTGCGAATACACATGCGCTTCTTGATTGTCACTGTTTAAAGACAACAATATTTAAACCGGCTTGACGAAGCTCATTTCTAAAGTGGTTAACCCAGCTGTGGAATGGAAATGGATGAAATTTAAAGTGCTGTTTGTAACGTGATTTGTGAGACCAATTAAGGGAGGCACAAAAAAGGTGTCAAACATAAATAGAAAGATTACCTTGAAACGGGTAAACATCGTTTATCACACACACACTCCGTGATAGTTATCTTTAAGACGAGAGAATTGTTGCGTCCAAATTCAAATTATAAACATTTTTGTTTTTTACTCTCATGGAAATTGAGGGATTTGATCATTCCTTGCGCTACTTTCATAAACTGTGTTTGACAATTTAACGAAACATTAAATGTCTTCAAAAATGCATATTTAAAACAGTTTTCTTTTCTTTTTGTATGGCGCACCTAATGTCTTTTAAGAAGATTTACAGTGTGTGTTCATAAGCCACCTGGAGATTAGATTTAATGAAATTTTTACTACTTTGTTTTAAGATGATTTGTGAGGGTCTTGAAATGAGCCATCCCGCGAGAAAACCAACATTGTGGACTATGCGTAAAGTATCGACCCGAACCAGCCTAAGCATGCCGCGCAGGCTTACCCGGCCTCCTGTGGAATTTCTCTTTCAGGAATCATTTCTCTATACCTCTATACCCCTGGGACGGAATGTGTCGGCTCGGATCAGTATGTGCGGACTGGGCAGGCTGATCTGGATTGATGTTGGTTTTCTCGCGGGACGGCTCAAATGAACAATGGTGTTCATAACCATGAAAGCCTGCCTACCTTAAAAGTACCCTTTATAGAATGCCCTGTTAAAGTATACAATTTATTTAAAATTCTTCCAAACGTGATCCAATCCAAATAACGTTAACAAACCATACACACTCAAAACATATTGCAAATACTGTTATAGTTTGTGTAGAGTGGTTGTTCGAATATGGGCAAATCAACGTGTATAAATATCCCCAATGGAATGTGCTAACAAAGTCTGCACAAACGATCGCCTTTGGACAATGCATCCCTAATCAAACTCACCCTTCGACGACTCGCCTCAAATCAACATCGTCCTTTGACAACTCGCACGAAGTTAAACTCATTCGCCCTTTTCACAATTCGCCCATAATCAAACTCGCCGTTTGAGCGAACAGTGCAGAGGCAGATGGAACTTCAAAAACGCGCATGTTGATCTGAATCTACACTGGGTCGTAAATGACCTATGGTTGGTACCGTGTATTACAGAACAGCTTAAGTCCGCGTAAAAGACCAATGGTTCGTACCGTGTATTACAGAACAGCTTAGGTCCGCGTAATAGACCAATGGTTGGTACCGTGTATTACAGAACAGCTTAGGTCCGCGTAAAAGACCAATGGTTGGTACCGTGTATTACAGAACAGCTTAGGTCCGCGTAATAGACCAATGGTTGGTACCGTGTATTACAGAACAGCTTAGGTCCGCGTAAAAGACCAATGGATGGTACCGTGTATTACAGAACAGCTTAGATCCGCGTAAAAGACCTATGGTTCGTACCGTGTATTACAGAACAACTTAGGTCCGCGTAAAAGACCTATGGTTGGTACCGTGTATTACAGAACAGCTTAGGTCCGCGTAAAAGACCTATGGTTCGTACCGTGTATTACAAAACAGCTTAGGTCCGCGTAAAAGACCTATGGTTGGTACCGTGTATTACAGAACAGCTTAGGTCCGCGTAAAAGACCTATGGTTCGTACCGTGTATTACAGAACAGCTTAAGTCCGCGTAAAAGACCAATGGTTGGTACCGTGTATTACAGAACAGCTTAGGTCCGCGTAATAGACCAATGGTTGGTACAATGTATTACAGAACAGCTTAAGTCCGCGTAATAGACCAATGGTTCGTACCGTGTATTACAGAACAGCTTAGGTCCGCGTAAAAGACCTATGGTTCGTACCGTGTATTACAGAACAGCTCAAGTCCGCGTAAAAGACCAATGGTTGGTACCGTGTATTACAGAACAGCTTAGGTCCGCGTAATAGACCAATGGTTGGTACCGTGTATTACAGAACAGCTTAGGTCCGCGTAATAGACCAATGGTTGGTACCGTGTATTACCAGAACAGCTTAAGTCCGCGTAAAAGACCAATGGTTGGTACCGTGTATTACAGAACAGCTTAGATCCACGTAAAAGACCAATGGTTGGTACCGTGCATTACATCACATCTTAGATCCAGGTAAAAGACTAACCTTAAATTCCCAGTCATCCTCTGCTGCAGGAGCTGCGTCCAAACGCAATCTGATGAAAATCAAAACCTTCTTTCGCCCCACTATAAGAGATTGTGTACTTCGGTCAGATTGTGTTCAATAGACACTGCAACTGCAACACGTTGCGCTAACACACAGTCCGTTTAAACTGACTTCATTTTACCTGAACGCAATTAGGTCTCACGATTTTGGTATTTTCGGGGATCCGGTGAACTTCAGCCTTTCTGCTTAACGTGACGACCATCATATATCGGCAGCTTTTACGAAACAAATAACCAAAACAGGCTGAACGTTCGAGGCACACGCATTAGGTGTGATATATATAGGGCGAACGGCCGCCAATTGCATTATATGGAAGCAACAAATAAATGATGTAAGATTGGCGTACGATATATCTCATATCGACGCGGTTATCAATTAAAATGAAGTTTAATTATTATTAATGAGTGTGTGTAACCTTTGCTATATCTGTATTGATAGATTGGTCTTCATACTTCATCAAATCGTCAAACTCACAAGATGAAATTTGATCCATTAAGCTACGCCACAGGAAAATAAACGCACTTCGGAACTGTACGATCAGCGAAGATCTAGATCAATCTCAACAATGTTTAATTTGTAATTAGGAATATAAATAACATTTTATAAAAAAAATATAATCTAGATCAGTCTACGCCTCCGTGCAGTTCGATCAGGGCATCCCTATTTCAATATTTAGTTGCCTATTTATCATGAAACCATACGGAGAGAACGGTTGGTCACAAAAAAGACTGTTAACCCTTTCCCAGATACGACAATTCTGCAGCAGACGACTTTGAACATATTTTGTCAAAAAAAAAGAAAAATCTCTAGAATTGAATGGATAACAAATGACTAAAAGTGGCAAACATTGTGACAAAATGATAAATTGCTCGTTTTGAGCAATTTCTTCTTTTGTCACTATGTTTTCAATAAGTCGTCTGCTGCAGAGGCATCAGAAAGCGTCTATATGAGGGAAAGAGTTAAAGTATTCAATCTATGAGTTTAATTTGAGTCTTTCAGAGGTCGGTTTTCATTGGTGGCTTAGTCTATAATGGATCTTGTTAACCCTTTCCCACATGCAGACGCATTTAGGCGCAATAGCAGCAGACCACTTTTGTAAACATTGTGGCCAAAGGTGAAATTGCTCATCATCCTTTGGCCACAATGTTTTCAACTTTATTTTACAATTAAGCTATCTTTTATGGAGATTGTTTCAGGTTTGCGACACTATGTTTTCAATGTCGTCTGCTGCAGAGGGTTAACCATGTCCCGCATACAAGGAATCCGCAGTGTACGAATTTTAACATCTTGGCATAACGGAGGGAACTTTCTAGAGGAATAAATGGATATCTAACGCAAATATTGAGCATTATTCCTTTTTCCATAATTATTTAAAATGTAGCTTGTTGCAGATGTGTCTAAATAAGTCTGCTAGCGGGAAAAGGTTATTGCATATTAGCAGCGTCAGGAGGGAATTGACTTGACGCACATGCGGACAGTGGGGTCTAAGACATACGTACAGTTTGTTTGTATGGTGTTTTGGGCCATTTTAAAACAATATCAGTTATGTCAAGGCGTTCCCTGAGTAAGTTACCAGTACTACTGGATCATTTTTCCTGAAACCAGCGTGTTAATCGAAGGGGTGTAAATACATGACGTATAGATTGGTTGATTGTTTGATTGTTTGATGTTTTACGCCGCATTAACACTTTGAGCGCCGAATTGTTTAAAGTAGACACTTCCATGTTCAAAATCGGGCGTCTCCATTTCTCATGTAATAGAAGTTGGAAATATTTTGATAACCAAAAGGCAAACAATGCTGATTTCAGGTGAGACAGCTCGTTACGAGCTGACTCACCTGAATCAGTATTGTTTGCAAAAAGATCAACTTTGCCTTTGGCGCTGAAAGAGTTAAACTATTTTTCTGTAATATCACGTCGTGTCCTGGATAAGTTACCAGCCGTAATGCTAACCCCCTGCAACCCTGAGCGCCAAGGAGGGCAGCCATTACTACCATTTTTAAAGTCTTTGTTATGACCCGGCCGGCGATCGAACCCGCAACCTCCTGCACCCGAGGCGGACGCTCTACCACTACACCACTGAGGCGGTCCGTCACGTATAGGTACAAATACCTCTTCAAAAGCAATAAGTGAGTGTACATCAGTTACTTAGTCATATCTGTATACTTCGGCAATAACCAGAGGTCCATATAACGAGGAGTTTATAGCTCTTTTCCCCACAATATCTCTCTTATCAGCCTACCAAACTATATGTTGTGGGTACTTAAAAGAATCGTCTTAATGAGACAATTCGTGTAAGTACCCACAACATAGGGTAAGCGGATAAAATAAGGATTTTTTTTTTTTAGAACAGGCAAAACGCTCCTCATCTAGAGCTCTGAATAACACGTACTCTTTGTTCTAAGCAATAAATAAATAATTGTAATTGCATGACATAGAAGACAGTAGTCGTTTAACCCTTTCCCCCATACAACAATTCTGCAGCAGACGACTTTGAACATATTTTGTCAAAAAATAGAAAATCTCTATAATTGAATGGATAACCTATGACTAAAAGTAAAAAAGCCGTCTGCTGCAGAGGCGTTGAAAAGCGTCTATATGAAGGAAAGGGTTAAATACACATCTATGGTTTAAGATATAGCTTATCTGTTTTCAAATTGTACTTATGAAAGCCATTGGTCAGTTCATAAATCATTAAAGGCATATATTTTCAAATTGTACTTATGAAAGTCATTGGTCAATTCATAAACTATTAAAGACAAGTTAACTTTAGCATCTGTTTGGTTACTATACATAGGGTAGTAACCTATACATGTATGTAATGATGATGAAGGGGGAAATCGTGATATTTTATTAATGTCAAAAAGCTATTTTGAAATGATCACAGGCTTATTGTTTAACCCTTTCCCTCATATAGACGCTTTCTGACGCCTCTGCAGCAGACGGCTTTTTGAAAACATAGTGACAAAAGAAGAAAATGCTCAAAACCAGCAATTTCTCCTTTTGCCACAATGTTTTCAACGTTTAGTCATAGGTTATCCATTCAATTATAGAGATTTTCTATTTTTTGATAAAAGATGTTCAAAGTCGTCTGCTGAAGATTTGTCGTATGAGGGAAAGGGTTAAGGACCTGTCGTATACATGTATATACCCATCAACTGTATGTCATTTAAGCAACGCTGGTCAAATGACCAATAAAACCATAACGGGTCGCGTCGTGTTATCTAGTGTCTTACTGCGTCTGCGCGCAGTCAATGCTCAGTTGAGCATGCGCAGACGCACAGTGTTACAAAAGTATTCTCTGTCCGTCTGCGTGCTATTTCGTCCTAGACGTATCTCCTGTTAACTCTTTCAGCGCCAATGGCAATATTAAGGGTTTTGCCAACAATACAGATTCAGGTGAGTCAGCTCGTAACGAGCTGTCTCACCTGAAATCAGCATTGTTTGCCTTAGAGTTATCAAAATATTCCATAAACTCTCATTATATGAGAAATGGAGACGCCCGACTTTGTACATGGAAGAGTCTACTTTAAACAATTTGGCGCTGAAAGAGTTGAACTATCTAGATGTACTGCCGATCTCGTATACACGCACATTTTAAGCAATCCCAGAACGGGGGACGTCACGTGACCCAGTTTTCTCTGACGCGTCTCGTACTATATCATTATTACAGATGATGACGTGCCGATTGACAAATACACCGATCAAAGCACGATAGGTATTTGACATACGTCGGCATATCATTACCCTTTTGTGCTTGGAAAAGAACCTAAAAGGAGTTACACATCTAGATTGTAACATGTTTTTAATCCTTATATATACCATATATATATATATATATATATATATATATATATATATATATATAATAAGAAGTTTAGAGATTCGGAAAAGCCTTGGCGGATACACATGCTCGTCTGGAGCGTTCCGAGTCGCGTATCAGATGGAGATATTTCTTGATGACACAACGCATCAGGACCTGTGAATAAATGATTAATTAGATGACAACTTCTTTATTGTTTACACATGATTTATGTTGAACAATAAAGTCCAGTATTGGTCCAGTTTTGTGTCCGGGCTGTCGCTTGAGATAGCTTGGGCCCCTTCGTCACCAACGTTTTTACATTTTTTGAGAAATTTAGAATTTTCGAATTAACACACATATCTGACGGACTAAGCCATAATTGCTAATCCAATCAGAAGTGATAGTGATAATCAAAGTTATTTTTTTTTAATTTAGAATTATGATTAGAATGATATTCAGCTTTATTTGTGAATGTCGCCAATCGTATTGTAAAAAACAAATAAGTTTATAATTGTTTGATGTTCGCGATAGTATACCAACATTTATTTATCCTGCCATACACACATTTAACGAACAATAAAGAACGAGATCAGCATGCATATTTATGCAGTTTAATAGTAAACGTTTGCAAAGCGTTCTTCATAAATATACGCTAACTTATCAAAAATCAAGCAAAGTTCAACCTGTTTCAAATAGTTTTCAAACAGGAAAATATGTAATACACTGTAAATATATATATTTGAGAACGATGACCATCAAGTGGTACCAATTAATAGACAGACTAAGTATACGTATTGACAGGCATAAACATCACCTGAAGAAAATAAACGAAGACGATCGCAATATCGAGGTTTGTGCAATCAATACAGCTTTAGCCGATCACCTTGGGCAAGGCACATTTTCTAGCCTAGTATTGGTTTGTTTACCCAGGGATCATGAATAAGTGAACTGTCGCCGTGATATAACTGAAATAATGCTGAAAGCGGCGTAAAACCCCAATAAATAAATAAATTTAGCCGATCAGAAACAAGCATTGTTTGTCTTTTAGTTATCAAACATCTTATTACAAAGCGCATTACTTAATAATTAGTAAAGCCCGAGTTATGTGACTAAGCATGGACATGCGGTTTGTTACTTCAAATATGTGTACCAAGTTTCATTTGAAAATAATAAACGCTTTTTTGAGTTATGAGGTAAGGTCAACATTTTGTGACGACGCAGACGACGACGACGACGATGACGACGACGCCAAGGGTATACCAATACCCAGACTGCTTCTCTTCGACACACAGACGAGCTAAACATGGAATCGACTTTAGGGAGTTCGTGGCTAAAAGAGTTAACTCTTTCAGCGCCGAATTGTTTAAAGTAGACTCTTCCATGTTCAAAGTCGGGTGACTAGTGTATATGCTTTAATAGTTTTGGAATATTTAGATAACCATAAGGTAAACAATACTGATTTCAGGTGAGTCAGCTCGTTACGAGCTGACTCACCTGAATCAGTATTGTTTGCAAAAAGCCCAATATTGCCTCTGGCGCTGAAAGAGTTAATGGCATCGACGACGATATTGTGTAGGTAGTCACACTCGTTCGTTTTATAATGAACGTCCTTGACCCTTTCCAAACATACAGAGGCTTTCTGACGCCTCTGCAGCAGACGACTTTTGAAAGCATTGAGAAAAGGGGAAAAATTGCTCATAATGAGCAATTTCTCCACTTGCCACAATGTTTTCAACCATCTTAAATTATACTAATTTCATTTACGGAGATCTTTCATATTTTTGCCAAGACGTTTTTCAAAGTCATCCTTGCAGATTTGTTGTATGTGGGAAATGGTTAAGAGGCTTACAGGATGTGTCTAGCCGAGCCCCGGTAGCTCAGTCGGTAGCGACGTTGGCTGTCAATCCAGGGGTTGTAAGTTCGAATCCCAGCTCGGCCATCATTCATTCCGACGTTTGACAAAAGTCATTGTGACCTGCGTCGTTCGTCTTTCACCAATGGGCTGTTTAACAGTCTATGTGGAAAAGCAGCCAGTTGCTTGGAATGTATGTTGTGTAGTGTACTGGTGTGGGAAAACCAGGAAACGCATGAGTACGTGAACTGGTCGCTGTGATATAACTGAAAAATTGTTGAAAACGGCGTTAAACCCCAATCAATCAATCAATCAACAGGATGTGTGAACGTGACGGTAAGAGCGTGGTTAGACGGCATGGCCAGTACAGCTAGACTATTTACGATCTTTGTCAAAGAAAGGCGGACATCCTGAACCGGCTAACCGGATATTTACCAGAGGTGTTGAAGGAAGTATGCGCTAACTGGTGAATTTGGTTGACGTCACGTATATTATCAGTAAGTGGACACGTTCCATATACCATTTTGCAAAGTTATTCCATAATAAAAATTTAAAAAACTATATATGTTTCGTTATATGAATGTCTATATATAAATCTAAGTTAGACGTAATTAACAACTATGTTTTCTTTATTTTACTTTGTCTTAACAATCTTGGTATATCATCCATGAATTGTATAAGCTTTATTTGAAATTAAAGTTTCTTTTCGGTTCTGTTCTATAATCATATCAATCGGGACATTTATTCCATACCCACATACTTTCTGAAGCCTCTGCAGCAAAAAGCTTGTGTAAACATTTTGGAAAAAAGTAGGACTTGTTTATAATGAGCGATTTCTCCTTTTGTTACAATATTTCGACATATTCAATAACGATGTATTATCCTCTCATTAATAGAGATGTTTATGATTTTGCCTCTATGGCTTCTAAGTCGTCTGCTACAGATTGGATGTATGTGGGAAAGTATTGAATATGTTCCTCGATTTAGACTTCGTTCATTTATATACCCAAAACCTTGACAACGAACCGACTGTCATGCATCTGAATATTTAACTTATATCAAGGCATACAATATACATACAACTGATAACAACAGGCTCAACCAATAATGAAACAGTAATTCATAACAAATTAAAAAACTTATCTGAGATCATTATAATATTAAACATTAGGTACATGCAGTTGTATGACTTCGCCACAAATGAAATCATCTCTGGTATAAAGAATGTATTTTGAGCTCTGTTTTTCATAAAAGACGTATCAGATACTACGAAAGTAACGGTGTTGGGTAACAGATGGTCCTACATGGGATAGTACCCGAAACAATCCGCTTGAAACACAGGGACTTTTGCTCCTCTAAAAATAGATATGACCTACTCTATGCATAGAGTAGGTCATATCTATTTTTAGAGGAGCAATTCCCTGTGCTTGAAATACTCATTCGGAGTGGACTCAAACCGGATATGCGTTAGTCTGGAGTACCTTCCCTTTGTTACTGCGTAAAGGATTACTAGATATTTTCGAATTGCGTCATCAAAATGACGTGTTTTTATTTCCTAGGGCTATTACGTGGACCCTGATTGATGACTGGAGTGACCCAACTGAACACAGTACAAATGCATCACCCGATGATATTGACCTGATCTAGAACTATCAGCAGAGATAAGTAGTATTAAGGCGTTTCGTTTTCATCAAATTAGTGAGTCAATTATCTAATTTTTGATGAAAAACCTATTTACGCCAAAATAATAAACATCTTAGCACGAATGTTATAATCAGGTTAATATGGTCGAGTAATACGTGTAAATTAGAGTTGTTATCATTTTGAATTGACTTTAAAATATGAAATTATACGTAGAAGGGATCTACATGAATTGTGTACATATATGACTAAATAAATTGACAAACTAGCCAATCCTAGATAAATAAACTGTCAAAGCCCCTGCAGCCAACAATTTTATAAAATATCGAAATGGGAAATTACTACTTTAACCCTTTCCCTCATACGACAATTCTGCAGCAGACGACTTTGAACATAATTGAATGGATGACCTATGACTTAAAGTGGAAAACATTGTGGCAAAAGGAGAAATTGCTCGTTTTGAGCAATTTCTTCTTTTGTCACTATGTTTTCAAAAAGCCGTCTGCTACAGAGGCGTCAGAAAGCGTCTATATGAGGGAAAGGGTTAATGTTAATAAACAAAATTAGCCTTTTCGTTTTCAGACTTCACATCTTCGAAATCGAACGCTTCCTCGATAGACGTCTATAAAATTGTGTACGACGAATTAACTAGACGGTGTCTATAACTTCCGTATTTAACGAGCGATATTTGATGTAAAACACATAACATAAGGAAAATTCATTAATACATGTAACCGAAATGAAAATCTCGAATTTTGCACACACAAAACACGAAAATACATAGTTTAACAACCTGTTCATATCGGGTAGGCGAGGAGCGTCGCATACAACCTTATGAAGTCGTCCTACGTCGTGTTTCGAAGTCACAATATCGTTCAAGTGAAACCCAAAACCCTCATACGACAATTCTGCAGCAGACGACTTTGAACATATTTTGTCAAAAATAAGAAAATCTTTATAATTGAAAGGATAACCTATGACTAAAAGTGGAAAATATGGTGGCAAAAGGAGAAATTGCTCGTTTTGAGCAATTTCTTCTTTTGTCACTATGTTTTCAAAAAGCCGTCTGCTGCAGAAGCGTCAGAAAGCGTCAATATGAGGGAAAGGGTTAACAGATAGACGAGTAACGGTTGTTCTGGTCTGTCGTGCTCTTTGCCTGTTCAGATCAGTTTGCTGCGCTAATAGCCTTATCAAATTAGGATACATATCGAGGGCTTGGCGTGAAACAGTTGTAACTAAAAACCTATTTTGAAAACCCTGGTTTAGGGGCAATTTTGACCCCTTTGTAAACAATGCAAATTTAGGTGTCATTGCTCAGAACGAGCAATGGCACCTAAATTTCCAATGTTTACCAAGAAAAAATATTTAACGCTTATAAAGACTTAATGGTGAGGTGATTAACCTTAGTAAAAAAAATACCAATTTTAGTTACAACCGTTTCACGCCAAGCCCTCGATATTCCCATGAATATCTTACTCGACAATGTTTACTTAATCCTGACAGTGGCGCAAATATATAGGATTCTGATAAATTTCTCTGAAATCAGGCGAAACTATTTCGCTATATTATAGATTATTGCATCTGTATGGGAAAATATTGTGTTGGACGAGTTCCTTCGGCTGAGTTGCCCGAGATTGCGAGGGCAGAACTCCGCCGAAGGAACGAGTCCCAACACAATAGATTCCCATAATCACGCATAACCTTTTTATTTTATATTTGATATTGGCTTTTTAAAATGTGTAATTTTGTTTGTTTTAAACACTTCACCATTTCAAAAATTAACACTCGTTTTGAATTGTTTAGATATATAAACATTTACGATCTATCGCGCAAATAATTGTCCTTTCCGATGGTTGCTAGGGTCGTGGAAAATATAATTTACGAACCGCCATTGTTGTTCCCAATTTGGTTTCGGGTAACACTTTATCTAACATTGTTTTTCATTAAGAATTCGTGTATTATCTTATTCTGGTATTTACGCCTGGATATTTGTGCTATTTATTACGATTTATATGTCCCTTTTGACCCCACAGTATGTTCAGTAAAGCGAACACACGTCTTCTTTACTGCGTTGACAAAAACAATCTGAAGACCTACCATTAAAACAATCATTTGCTTATTCATCATAACAGTTATGAATCCCTCTTTATATTTTTTACATAATAGATCGTCATCGACAATCAAAACAACTTTATAGCGTACGTGCTTACAATCGAGCAATATCATTGATCTACACGTCAAATTATTACGTCAGAAAAAACGCATAGCTAACGCTATAAATAGACCAGATTGGGTTTGTTGTATGTCTATCGATTTTTCACTACGTGTCATCTAATATTTCAAAACACTGTACTACGAACAGTATAAACACAGTCTTTTCCTAGGACTATCAGAGACTGGAACCCCTTTCCTCCGGACCTTAAGTCCCGTCTGCAGTCGTACACTGCCTAAAGCACAGATGTTTTTTATTAAGTCACCCAAACGGAGTTTTGGGGACTTATTGTTTTTGCTCAGTTTCTTATACTTCTTATTATTATTTTTTTGTTTTTTCTTAGTCCTGAACTTGTCCGCCAGTTTTCTCGGACATCGATGGTGCGATCTCTATCAAACTTCACACATACATAGATACGCACTCAAATTGGTGCATCTAGCTTTTTTTTTTTCAAAATGGCCGCCGTTTCAAAATGGCCGCCATTTCTAGATTTTAAGTTTTGATTGTCCGATCTCTATAAAACTTCACACATGAATAGATACTCACTCAAAGGGGTGCATCCAACTTTCTTTTTTTTCAAAATGGCCGCCGTTTCAAAATGGCCACCATTTCGTGATTTCAAGTTTCCGCGCGATTTCTCAGACATCGATGGTGCGATCTCTATCAAACTTCACACACACATAGATACTCACTCAAAGTGGTGCACCCAACTTTTTTTTTTTTCAAAATGGCCGCCGTTTTAAAATGGCCGCCATTTCTTGATTTTATGTTTCGATGGTGCGATCTCTATCAAACTTCACACATGAATAGATACTCACTCAAAGGGGTGCATCCAACTTATTTTTTTTCAAAATGGCCGTCATTTCTTAAATTCAAGTTTCCCTTGAATATAAATTTCAAAATGGCCGTCATTTCTTGAATTCAAGTTTCCCTTGAATATAAGTTTCAAACTTCACACATGAATAGATACTCACTCAAACGGGTGCATCCAACTTTTTTTTTTTTCAAAATGGCCGCCGTTTCAAAATGGCCACCATTTCGTGATTTCAAGTTTCCGCGCGATTTCTCAGACATCGATGGTGCGATCTCTATCAAACTTCACACACACATAGATACTCACTCAAAGTGGTGCACTCAACTTTTTTTTTTTTTCAAAATGGCCGCCGTTTTAAAATAGCCAGCATTTCTTGATTTCGTGTTTCGATGGTGCGATCTCTATCAAACTTCACACATGAATAGATACACACAAGGGGTGCATCCAACTTTTTTTTTTCTCAAAATGGCCGCCATTTCTTGAATTCAAGTTTTCCTTGAATTTAAGTTTTAAAATGGCAACCGTTTCAAAACAAATGGCAGTGGGTGACTTTTTGTTTTTGCTTTAGCTAACACAGTATTACTTGTTTCATTTGTATTTGTAAATATGCCTAATTGGTAGTTTAACCACGTTGATGACGTCACTTGCCTGCGATGCACTACGCCCTCGGTAGTAACAAAGTAGAAGTAGAAGTTAGCTGGTCTCTAAATCATCAAAGGTTGGACGAGAGCGCTTTGTAACGTTACTGTATGGAAACAGTTCCGTCCTTAGCAGCACTCGAAAAAGATCTGAGTACAATATCAATGCGTGCAATATCGACCCGTGCAATATCGACGGATACTGCATCCTTTTTCCAAATGGAAAATAGAAAGAAAAATATCAAAGTATACAATAAATACGTTTATAATGTTGAGATATTCACGTAGAGCTCTAGTCACTATAATTGACATATTTGCACAAGCGTCAGTTTCGTTGAATAATACTTTTCTGCTAGTATGTCTTCTTAACCCTTTAGTCCGCTTGTTGACGCCTATGATGCAGGAGACCTTTGAAAACACTGTCACTAAAGGAGAAATAGCTCAAAACGAGCAATTTTTTCTTTTGTCACAATGTTTTCAACTTGTTTCATTAATTGTAACTTTATTTATAGAGATTTCCCGATAATTTTGCAAATGTGTTTTCAAAGTCGTCTGCTGCAGATGTGTTGTATGTGGGAAAGAGGGGGGGGGGGGGGGGGGGGGGGGGGGGGGGTTAATTAAACATAAGGATGATTCACGTAGGTGCTATGTCACTATTATTTACATATTTGCACAAAAGTCAGCATCAGTTTTGTTGAGTAATACCTTAACCCTTTCCCTCATACGACAATTCTGCAGCAGACGACTTTGAACATATTTTGTCAAAATTAGAAAATCTCTATAATTGAAAGCGTAACCTATGACTAAAAGTGGAAAATATTGTGTCAAAAGTAGAAATTGCTCGTTTTGAGCAATTTCTTCTTTTGTCACTACGTTTTCAAAAAGCCGTCTGCTGCAGAGGCGTCAGCAAGCGTCTACATGAGGGAAAGGGTTAAAGTGCTAATCTGTCTTCTTTACCAAAACTACTTACACATATTTTAAATATCAGTTTAATTTTTATGGATGATTTATTTTACTACTATAAAATATTTGGATGCCGCTGGCAACGGTAAAAGGTGTTAAACTATTTGGTTTGTGACATTTATATATATATATATGTGTATATGAATTTTACCTAGAACATGCATAGTTTATCTTTCTCGACAACATTCCAGGAAAGGCGAAATAAACAAAGTTGTACACGGAGAAGACTTGATATAAAATATGTCAACATTTTCAACAAGTTCCCTCAAAGCGCTTGTGCAGACATATCTTGGTCTACATAATGTGTACATCATTGAGCGAACTGTAGCAAAGACTACTGAATTACATTTATTGCAAACTTTGTAAAAGTATAACCCTTTCCCACATACAATAAATCTGCAGCAGACGACTGTGAAGGATTGCTTGGATATTTAAAAGTCGTCTCTTTGCATATGTAGGCCTACTGTATATGGAAAATGATTTCAACATATATAGAAACACAACATCTAAAAATAATAGATCACATATATGGGTGAAACGTTTTGCTATCATTCAAATTATGACCCTAACCGTCTGGCAAGCGATGAAGCTATGGATTTAGTACGATCACTGTTTTCCTGTAGGAGTGACTCAGTATACTTGTATGACCACCTCATACCAAGTATACATTGCACATCCGATTTGTTATATCGGGGTTTGAACATACCGAAAATTAAGCCCCGTAAGCATAGTAAACTAGGATAGAAATGGCATGAATGTTAAAGTAGAAAATCACTGATGATTTCGTCGATTTCCGTCTGAGCTCGTTAGTGATCGGTTTTGTTCGTGGGCATGCCGATCCTTCCACTGTAACCGACACACGGCCAAGAATAGTTTGGTACTACCACAACTTCTTCAGATGGAAATCACCTTTACTTTTCTTTGCTTGTTTGAATTTAACTCCGCCCTCAATAGTATTTCTTTATGCCACCACGGCCACCACGTTTATTTGCATGAGTCAACTCACTAATACTATTGAAATACACGTACGGCATAAGGATTACATTATTGGCACAAAGGTCAGGACCATTATTGTCGAAACTATATGTTATTCACATGAATTTTACATAGCCATTTACAAGTTAACTATACATAATAGTGATTGATTTATCAACATGAATTAGAACATATGTTACTTAAAAAACATTAATTCTTCTCAATGCAAAAATTAATTTTCTCAATTTGATATTACCCTGTTAACGTCATATTGAAAATAGTATTGATAATATTCGTGGAATGGTCCTAAGAACTTTATAACTATCAAGACATAAGTTTATTATTATGAAAAAGGACAATGCTGGACACAGAGGCCATAATGCTAATAGGGGGTGACCATAACTTATTCAAAACCGGGCTGTACTTCGGTGTATACATGTACTATGGTTATTACATGTACATAAAGATGTCCACCATCCATCATTATGGTGTCACAGAAAGACATAAGAACATCGTAACTAACCGTAAACCTGTCGTGCACGAGTTTAAACGAATATCGATTTATCGATTTATCGATGTATCTATATTCTATGCGCTTCAATTGGCTATTGAGAAATAAAAATCGATGGTATTCCGATAAGTTCCCCGTTTCAGTTATGATTTGAGCCGTCCCGCGAGAAAACCAACATTGTGAACTCTGCGTAAAGTTTCGACCCGGATCAGCCTAAGCATACCGCGCAGGATAATCCGGACATACACTTTTCACCTCCTGTGGATCTTCTGTTTCAGGAATCACTACTCTATCTATCCCCCCTTAGACGGAATGTGTCGGCCGGATCAGTCTGCGCGGACAGCGCAGGCTGATCTGGTCGATACATTACGCAGATGTATTGATATGAGCCGTCCCGCGAGAAAACCAACATTGTGAACTCTGCGTAAAGTTTCGACCCGGATCAGCCTAAGCATGCCGCGCAGGCTAACCGGGCAGACACTTTTCGCCTCCTGTGGATTTTCTGCTTCAGGAATCATTACTCTATACATCTGTTCCCCCTAAGACGGAATGTGTCGGCCGGATCAGTCTGCGCGGACAGCGCAGGCTGATCTGGTCGATACATTACGCAGATGATATGAGCCGTACCGCGAGAAAACCAACATTGTGAACTCTGCGTAAAGTTTCGACCCGGATCAGCCTAAGCATGCCGCGCAGGCTAACCGGACAGACACTTTTCGCCTCCTGTGGATTTTCTGCTTCAGGAATCATAACTCTATACATCTGTTCCCCCTAAGACGGAATGTGTCGGCCGGATCAGTCTGCGCGGACAGCGCAGGCTGATCTGGTCGATACATTACGCAGATGATATGAGCCGTACCGCGAGAAAACCAACATTGTGAACTCTGCGTAAAGTTTCGACCCGGATCAGCCTAAGCATGCCGCGCAGGCTATCCGGACAGACACTTTTCGCCTCCTGTGGATTTTCTGCTTCAGGAATCATTACTCTATACATCTGTTCCCCTGAGACGGAATGTATCGGGCCGGATTAGCCTGCGCAGACTGATCTGGATCGATACATTTCGCAGAGTCCAAACTATTGGTTTTCTCGGGGAAAGACTCATTTTACTGTTTACCTTGTCTAAAACCCTCCTCTGTATTTCATGAGTAAATTTTACATTTTGACCCCTGTCTTTTCCGTCAAACAAAGGAATATTCTATTATAACAAATGCGGGTTACTCTATATTATTCGATTCATACCCCTTGGTTATCATCGGTGACTGGGCAGTGTATCGTTTACAAACCCCAACTTCTTTGACAACCAGTTACTACCCAAAAATGGAAAAGTCCAAAAGTATATGTACAATAACATGATATATTTTACAAAATACGGGTTTTCTCGCGGGACGGCTCATTTGTAAAGCAGTGTGTATATGAACCAGGCGGGAGTCGAACCTTGGTATCTTATTCCCGAGGCCACATCAATTTTGAATTCAACATCGGAACAGTACCTCTATTGTTTTACAGGCATACGAATCAACGGTATCAGGAATCGTAGATATGATTCATTAATTAACCCTTTCCCTCATATTGACGCTTTCTGACGCCTCTGCAGCAGACGGCTTTTTGAAACCATAGTAACAAAAGAAGAAATTGCACAAAACGTGCAATTTATCCTTTTGTCACAATGTTTTCCACTTTTCGTCATATGTTATCCATTCAATTATAGAGATTTTCCATTTTTTGACAAAATATGTTCAAAGTCGTCTGCTGCAGAATTGTCGAATGAGGGAAAGGGTTAAATGAAACACGTCGACTATTCTCAACGTACATACAGTCAAATATGTGCTAAACACCACCTTTATATAGCAAATACCTGTCTTTAGCAACCGCACTTTAAGTTCCTGCACAAATGTCCCTGAAATTAAAGACCAACTGTGAACACAGACCATATTGTTTTCTTCCTCTTGATGGTCTGTAAACACATGTTTGACTGTATAAACATGTTTGACTGTATAACACATTTTTGACTGTATAACACCTATTTGACTGTATAACACATATTTGACTGTATAACACATAGTTGACTGTATAATACATGTTTGACTGTATAACACAGTTCTTCTTTAACAAAGTCAACTCATTTTAACCAGTACGTGCCTTTCGAAGTAAGATGTCTAACATGTTATATAACGTCATCAATAATTGACCAGTATTGACAATGTAAAGGGTAGATGTACCTTATATGGACTTAACCCTTTCCCTGTTATAGACGCTTTATGACGCCCCTGCAGCAGACTTTTTTTGAAAACATAGTGACATTAAATGCCACAATGTTTTCCACTTTAAGTCATAGGTTATCCATTCAATTATAGAGATTTTCCATTATTTGCGAAAAAAAAGGTCGTCTGCTGCAGAATTTTCGTATGAGGGAAAGACTTAAAGTACATATACTGTTTTGATTTGTGTATTGGTTTACTGGAGTTGAACACCGCGGTCACCATCATTTTAGTAGTGTCCTTTAAACCTATTCATATATTTCCAAGTACACTACCAAATATAATACCCTGCCATATCTCCAAAACTATAAATGTTCCAGTATGTGCTCTGACTTTGTGCTTTAGTAGCTGATTGGTTCGAAGCAGGTTTATTCTCGAAATTTACAAATCGGGAGTCTTAATTCGAGTATAGATTTCTGCCCACTGCGGCTCGGAGACACTCAATAAAAAATGGCAGCCACTGTCTGGTCATTGCTTTGAACCGTAATAGCCGAGTAAATGGGTTTGATCGAATCGAGTCAACGCAACTCTTGAGATCCAGCAAAGATGGGGTGGTTTGTTTTATTTGGGTTTCAAGCCGTTTTCAACATTACTTCAGTTATATCACGGCGACAGTTCACTCATTCATGATCCCTGGGTAAACAAACCATAACTAGGCTAGGAAATGTGCCTTGCATAAGGGTCTTCGTGCCGCGACTGGGAATCGAACTTGGGACGCCCCGCTTCAAATGCCAGACGCTTACCACGCGACCACAGCAGATTCCTTGATGGGGTGGTATCCGTTTCATACCATATATATGTTTATCGCGATGTAAATATACCAAATTTATTTCAGGGCACAGAGTATATTGTCATAGTTTAATAGTTTGGGATCATGACTACATCCCACAAAGACCATTTTAAAGGTGCTGAACTCCAGATGGAGATGAACATTTTAAAGGCTACTGATGGAAGACAAATGATTTTAATCAATCACAAGCCGGGATTTAAACTCACGACCACTGTCGTAACAGCCCTAGTCGTAACCGACTCGATATGGTTGGACCAACAATACAATGGGTTTCGATCATAACCCTGTTTAACCCTTTCTCACATACAGTCACTGCAGCAGAATACTTTGAAAGTCTTAGCCGTCTCGCGTGGAAACCAACAGTGTGGACTCCGCGTAAAATATCGACCCGGATCAGTCTAAGCATGTCGCGCAGGCTTACCCGGATAGACACTTTTCGCCTCCTGTGGATTTTCTGTTTCAGAATTCATTACTCTATACCTCTATCCCCCTGAGACGGAATGTGTCGGCCCGGATCAGTCTGCGCGGACTGCGCAGGCTGATCTGGGTCGATACATTACGCAGAGGCCATAATGTTGGTTTTCTCGCGAGACGACTCATATGAGTAAATTCTATAAATGAAAATAGAATTATTGAATAGATTTGAAATCATTGTGGTAAATAGAGAAATTGGTCATCGTGAGCAATGTTTCCTTAATAGGCCAATACTGTTTTCAAACTCGTCTGTTGTAAATGCAGTTCAAACGCGGTTGTATACGGGAAAGAGTTAAAGCTTTAACACCATTTTGAATACATTTTATAGTAAATATGACATGGCCTCATTCGGTAAATGTTTGCATTCTTTTAATAGCATTAAACGTCGTTTTATGGATAACTTGCTGCATGTTCGCGATCATTAAACCTTTTCCCACATACAGCAAATCTGCAGTAGACGACTTTGAACATGTCTGCTAAAAACTATGGAAAATCTCTATAATTGTAGATATAATTACTGAAAAAAAAAATTGAAAACATTGTGGCAAAAAGGAGAAATTGCTTGTTTCTCCTTTTTGTCACAATGTTTTTCATAAAACGTCTGCTGTAAATGCGTCAGAATGCGTCTGTAGGTGGGAAAGCGTTAGCTCATTCACTGAGACAACGGAGCTTTATCATTTCATAAATATACCAAACATGTACGTACGTACGTTGTTATCGTTACAAACTCAACAAAAACCTAAGAATACAATAAATCATGAATGAAATGTATACCGCGTGTAATTTAATTAATTGAGGTAAATATAACTCAAAGTAAACCTACCGTAGATACGTGAATTTAAGTCCTAAACTGCAGACAACTTCATCAAAAACACAGAATGATGTCATCCTATAAGCGCAGACATACTTTTCTAAACTGTCAACGGAACGGCAAAAGGTGATTCTTAACTCAATCTTCGGGAGACGTTCGGAAGAGATCGTTAATTTCCGATGACACGTGAACGTTAACGAATGATGACGGACGTTGACGAACGTTGACGGGGGGAGACATTTTTTCCGTGCATCACGATTGTCAAAAAGAGCGTGAAATGTGATGGATGGGACTAGTTTATTGCACAGATAATAATTATACCTTCTTTGATGATGTCAATTACGCATGGTCGTCGGTTGCGCAAGAAAACAAGTCTAGAGTCTGTGAATTCCTTTGTCGTTGATTTAGCTTCATCTAATTATTGTGTATCCATTCCTCTCGTCCGTCAATTAATCGTCAACTAGTTACTATGTCTAAATTGTCGACGGTGTGATGCTTTGCTTTGTTTGGACTTTCCTTATATATCTTATCCATGTACTGTGTATACAGCCATTTTATTTCATCTTGTAATATAAATTAACTAAAGCTTTATTTTACTTTTTTGGACATTTCATTTATACTGACTTCCCTTGTGTAATATAAAAGTAAAGTAGGGTAGGTATAAGTAGATCGATTATAGTACGCCAATTGTAAGAAGAATAACTATACTTATAGCGATACAAACAATAAACGTACCATTGCAGTGAACCGTTTTTTGTTTAAGTTGTAATTTTAATACGTAATTTCAAATAAACGGTCAAATACACCATGCCATCTTTTGAAACTGTTCAAAAGATGTCTTGATATATTAGAATCATAATTCTGAGATAAGAGAGGGACCGTGTATATATTGTCCCCGGATAAGAGTAGAGTAATATCAGGGACGTAGATAAGTCTTTTTTACGTCCCTGGTAATATGTTCACTTTCCAGTACAATAAACATCTAAATATTGATCGTTTAGGCTTCATTTTAACTGGGTAGACATACACAGTAAGTCAAACATTGTACATTTTCATGACTTTCAACTGACTGTTTTTCAACATTTACTGCCTTGTGTGCTCTTGAACTTTGTATTACTAACTTTGTTCTCACTATTAACATTATTTGCAAAAGTTTCAACATTTCATAAGTTTGATCTCGATCCGGAGTTCAGCACCTTAATGATTCAGAACGAGTATAGTATGTGATGTTGATTCAGCAGCTGTGAGTCTGCAGCTACATTGAATTCACACATCGTCGAATTGCGTTTAACCCTTTTCCCCATACGACAATTCTGCAGCAGACGACTTTGAACATATTTTGTTAAACAATCTAAAAAATCTCTATAATTCAATGGATAACCTATGACTAAAAGTGGAAAACATTGTGGCAAAAGGAGAAATTGCTCGTTTTGAGCAATTTCTTCTTTTGTCGCTATGTTTTCAAAAAGCCGTCCGCTGAAGAGGCGTCGGAAAGCGTCTATATGAGGGAAAGGGTTAAAGATTCAGAACGAATGTATTATGTGATGTTGATTCCGCAGCTGTAGTCCGCAGTTTAATACGATAGTATACGAGTACACTCAAACATAATAATAAACTCGAGTTATTTGTCTGCCGTTCCATACCGCCACGGTGGTGTAGTGTGGAATGTCCGCCTCTGGCGCTGGAGGTCACGAATTCGATCATCGGCTAGGTCATATCAAATACAATAAAAATGACAGTTATGGCTTTCCCTGATTGTTACTCAAGACTCTGTCGAGTTAGAGCATTACGACTCACTCGCTGGTGTCAGGATAAATTAACCTGTAGTCAGGACTCTAGATAATGGGCGTTTTTCATGTTCTAAAATCCCTATTTGACCTCCAACACCTATGTTGTGGGTACTCAAAAGAATCGTCTCAGTGAGACGATTCTTTTGAGTACCAACAATATAGGTTTTAATGCAGACTAACAGATATATCACGGAAGAAAGACCAACTTACTCCTCCTTATCTAGTCCTCTGCCTGTATTACTCGTAACTTACCCAGGAAATTTCGTAACATAACTCAACAAATGTTAAAACCGGCGTAAAACACCATGCAACCAAACAAAACTCCTTTATACAAACCATGATTGATTGAGCCATCCCGCGAGTAAAACAAACATTATGGCATCTGCGTAATGTATCGACCCAGAGGTATCTATAGAGTAATGATTCCTGAAACAGAAAATCCACAGGAGGCGAAAAGTGTCAATCCGGGTAAGCCTGCGCGGCATGCTTAGTCTGATCCGGGTCGATACTTTACGTTTTCTCGCGGGACGGCTCATATCTTCTTAAAAGATCCATGGATCTTATTTATTTCCGCTATACTCAGATTTTAGAGCAGTTCATATTAAGCATTATTATATAACCTATAAATAGACGCCTTTTCCTTGGCTAAAAATATTTTTTTTAGAAAAATATCTAGCGATATTCACCGTTTGTTTCTGATATTCACCAGTTTTATAAATAGTAACAGGGGAAGACCGGGGAATCCCATGAGCCGCCTATTAATATCCTTCGCCTTTATCCGTACGCTACGGAATTTTCCGTTGCGCGTTCCGAATGACCACGGAAACTTCCGAAGCTCGTTCGGATGATCATGACAATAACATATGAATATACCGGTTAACAGTATACTGTTACATGGCAGGACGTCTAAAAAGTGACGTTATTTGTTTGAAATGACATCATGCACGTGCATAACAAACATTTTAACGCGTGTGCCATGTAACAGTATACTGTTAACCGGTCAAAAACGTACTGTTATCATGAGACAGTAAGAAATTGCCCATGATGAGTATATGAGAATTTAACATTACAAAGACACGTGAGGTATAATAAGATAAATTGAGGGTTATATAATAAAACAGTTATGGGCTTTTCAGCTGTTATACATAATGTTGATATGTACCAAAAAATCATTATTGACCTCGGCTATCGCCTCGGTCAATAATGAATTTTTTGGTGCATATCACATCATGTATAACAGCTGAAAAGTCCATAATTGTATAATATGTGTTCATGCCTTCAAACATGTACACTCGTATTACTTTACGGAACAATAATAATAAGCAAAATTGTAATATATTGTAAAATATATTATATTGGTGAAGCTTTTATCTGTAGAAATAGCTTTATTACCAATATACAGTAACACATTCTTGCTGTAGGATAACATTATTGTAAATACCTATATTATACCAGGAAGGTCATGTGACATAATTGAAGTACTACTCTTCTTTAATTTAATATAAGTACATGTATTGAAGATTTTTTTTGTTTTTATTTGTATTATTATCTATTTATCTATCTTGAATGGTAAACATTATATTTGTTGTATATCTTATGTTATTGTAATTGATTTATATTTTTGTATTGTATATATAACTATGCTGTGTTGTTTGACTATAGAAACTATGTAGTTTACGTCAATAAATTATTTTTATGGCCATTGTCATCTTATTTAGGGGACGGAATCCACCAGGTCGTGATCTCCACTAGTGAACATATCCCGTTCAGGAGTTCGGGTAACTTATCACGATTGCTGAGAGAAGCTGGAATTTGAGAGAAGCTGGAATTTGAGAGAAACTGGAAGCTGGGAGAAGCTAGAAGCTGAGAGAAGCTGGAATTTGAGAGAAACTGGAAGCTGGGAGAAGCTAGAAGCTGAGAGAAACTGGAATTTGAGAGAAACTGGAAGCTGGGAGAAGCTGGAATTTGAGAGAAGCTGGAAGCTGGGAGAAGCTAGAAGCCGAGAGAAGCTGGAATTTGAGAGAAGCTGGAAGCTGGGAGGAGCTAGAAGCTGAGAGAAGCTGGAAGCCGAGAGAAGCTGGAATTTGAGAGAAGCTGGAAGCTGGGAGGAGCTAGAAGCTGAGAGAAGCTGGAAGCTAAGAGAAGCTGGAATTTGAGAGAAGCTGGAAGTAAAGTAAATCTTTACAAAATAGAAGAAAACGTTATGGGAAAAGCAGAAAATTGCAAATAATGCACACCTTCTCCTTTTTTTAACGCACTGTTTTTCAAAAATCGTTCGTCTGCAAGTAGGACTGTTTTAATAAATACAAATAGCAACGAACAAAATAGAATTCTAAAAACCCGCGAATAAAGCACTGAAAGTGGTTTCGAAATAACAGCATTCCGTAATAATGTAAGAGCCGTTCCACGAGAAAACCAACAGTATCGACTCTCTGTAATGTATCAACCCAGACCAGCCCGCGTAATCTGCGCAGGCTAATCCGGACCGACACATTCCGTCTAAGGGGGATAGAGGTATAGAGTAATTATTCTTGAAAAAGGGAATCCACAGGATGCGAAATGTTTTTTTTATCTTTTAAGCCTGCGCGGCATGCTTAGGCTGATCCGGGTCGATACTTTACGCAGAGTCCTTAATGTAGGTTTTGTCGTGGGACAGCTCATATATTTTTACCCCAAAATCGATCAGTACATGCATAACGTAATGTTGACCATTATTACACTATATGTGCAATTCGTATACAGATGACAGTATTGACAAGGGGCCGTCACGTGGGAGAAAACAAAGATACCGGAAACTATCACTTTCCCCCGCCCCCGGTGAATTACGTAGACGGTTCGTAACCTTTTCACTATTGCAGACGCATTCTGACTCGTCTGCAGAAAACAACTTTTGTAATTATTGTGGAAAAAGAAGAAATTGATGATAATGAGCAATTTCTCCCTTTTGCTACAATATTTTCAAATCTGTTTATGCATAACACTTTCATTTACAGAGAGTTTATGTATTAAGTAATATTATTTATTTTACATCGACAGTGTAACAAGTTTTAAATTCATATTAATCACGCTCGATGTGTGCTTCCTATGGACCTAACCAGTACTCGCGCAGTTTCTGTGGTTAAAACCCGAAGGTAGAAACCGCTCATCACGGGATTCGAACCCTGGACCTTTCGTACTTATTTCAACATATTTATGTTGTTAATTTATTATAACTAACGTATGGCAAGGCATGTAAACATTTACTCGTAAAAATAAATGACTTTCTCTTTATTTAAGCGATACCTGTCTTAGTTACAGAGATATATACCTTATTAGAAAGATACATGTAAGTTCATAACTCCATATTTTAAAGATATATAGATCTATCTTTATGTTTCGAATTAAACATTGTATATGCCATTGTATTTAACTGCAATGCTCGTTTATAGCTTTATTTAATAAAGAGATACATATCTGATTGAATAGAATTCAACACAAGACATGTGGTATTGTATTTCATATTGGGATTGCCGTTCTCGTGTCTTGTAGGTACATGTAAATATTATACAGATATATCTCTCTGTATGTTTCGAATTCAGTAATTGTATTTCGTATTGTCGTATCTTTTTCTTTGCTTAATAGAGAAATATTTCCATATGTTAGAGAGATATACTGTGTGTTTCGAAATAAACGTAATACGTGTTATTGTATTTCGTATTGCGGTAACAATACTCGTGTATAATTAAACGTCAGAGAGATATCTCCCCATTATTTTAGAGTCATTTATCTCTGTATGTTTCTAATAAAGCATAAAATGTGAAACTGTTTTCATATTGCCATGTCGTTTAATTGATAATTGATACGAATTAAACACAGCATGTGCCATTGTATTTCGTATTGCCGTGTCGTTTATACTTCCTAGAGAGATTAGTGAGATATTTCTCTGTATGTTTCGAATTAGACATAACATGTCCTATAGTATTTAGTTTTGCGGTTAAAATGTTGGTGTCTTGTTTTACTTTCTAGATAGATATCTACATATTTTAAAGTGCTACACTCTTTGTGTGTTTCGAATTAAACATAATCCGTGCCATTGTGTTTCGTCTAGCGGTTACAATGCTTGAATCTAGCTGTATTTTATGGAGAGATGTCTGCTTATTTTAGATAGATATACCTCTCTGAGTGGTTTTAATTTAAATACAACACGCGTCTCTGTATGTCGTATTGCAGTTACAATGATTGCATATAGTTGTAATTAATGGAGAGATATCTTCTTATCTTAGTCTAGACATAGGCGCCAGGCACGCTATTTAAAGCAATAAAAATGTTTACTCTATTATATATGAGCCGTTCTACGAGAAAATCAACATAATGGCGTCTGCGTAATTTATCGATCCATATCAGCCTGCGCAATCCGCACAGGCTAATCCGGGCCGACACATCCGTCTCAGGGGGATACAGGTATAGAGTAATGATTCCTGAAACAGAAAATCCACAGGAAGCGAAAAGTGTCTGTCCGGGTTACCCCACGCGGCTTACTTAAGCTGATCCGGGTACTTTTCGCAAATTCCACACAGTTGGTTTTCTCATGGAACGGCTCCTATATATATATATATATATATATATAATAGATGTTCACTTTGGTTTTGGTAGCGTACCAGGCCCCTATGATTTTAGAGGGATACCTCTCTATATGTTTCAAATTAAACAAAACACGTGTTTCTGTATGTCGTAAAGCGGTTACAATGCTCGTGTCTATTTTGCTTTGATTTACTTACTTACACCGATGTAGTCGTTAAATATAAAAAATCATGTTAAAGTTGAAATTTAACCCTTATCCCGCTGAATTCCTGCAGCCGATATCATCATCCCTGAATGAGTTTTAGCAAATTCTTACATACGTCAGGTCTCATCTCTGCTAGATACTATTATATAAGTAGCGAATAATGTGAACTAATATTATACTTCACGAACGACCATGCTGATTGTGGTCTACACTGTTCGCTTTTCTTGAAGGTTTAACGTCATGCGACATTTGAGCCGGCCTCTGCGTAATGTATCGACCCAGATCAGCCTGCGCAATCCGCGCAGACTGATCCGGGCCGACATATTCCGTCTCAGGGGGATAGAGCTATAGAGTAATGATTCCTGAAACAGAAAAGTGTCTATCAGGGTAAACCTGCGCGGCATGCTTAGGCTCATCCGTGTCGATACTTTACGCAATGTCCACTATGTTGGTTTTCTCGCGAGACGGCTCATTGGGTACAAATGGGAACAATGTATGCATTCGCGTCTGAATCTACATTAGGCAATGAGTGCCCGAGTAAACTACCCCTATGTTATTGTGGTATAGGATCTGCCTCGAGTGTGGGAGGTCGTGGGTTCGATCCCCGGACGGGTAGTACCAAATACTTTGCCCGGCCGGGTAGCTCAATTGGTAGCGTATCTGACTCGTGATCTGGAGGTCACGAGTTCGATACCCGGTTGCGGCGCGTTCTTTCGGGCGATGTTTTCCATTGCCCTCTCACCTCTGATCTATGTGAGAAAGTAGTCAGTGGCTTCGAAAGAATGTTGTGTAAGTACTGGTGTGGGAAAGCCAGGAAAACATGGGTAGGTGCACTGACCGCCGTGATATGACCAAAGCTGTTGAAAGCGGCGTTAAACTCCAAACAAACAAACAAACAAAAACCAAATACTTTAAAAATGGAAGTAATGGCTGCCCTCCTTGGGGCTCAGGGTTTCGGGGTTAAAATGACGACTGACTGGCTGGTGTCGGGATACATGGACTAGTAGTATTGGTAACTTACCCACGAAACGCTGTGAAATAACTGAACTTTTGTTAAACACTTTTGTTAAACACCAAACAATCAAACAATCGACACATCCGCCGTAACGGAATCATATTAAGAGAAATTGGCGTCAACTAGTGGCGCTACACATCTAGATTTTATCAAGAGATGAATGTAAGTTAATATTGCACATTGGCGGACAGTGAAGAGTGAGGCTCACCTGATGATTTGTTACTGTAAGCCGATGCATTATAATCCTTAATACAGCGTTTATAAAGCAGCGTAAAACAACAAACATTCAAACCAAAGAACACTTTGTGTTTTGCGAACGTGATATGTTTTGTATACACCTTCTACGTGAAGGCAATATGGAGCAGGGGTTTAACCTCTTTGTTAACGCAACTCTGCATGATTGCTAACGTAATACATTGTAACTCTCAAAATTAAAAATATACTTAAAATGCGTCATTGTGATATATGAACATGCTAAAACATTGTTGTGAGTATGCCATGTGTGTTAAAACAAGGCACAGAGACGATCTTGTCGTAAATCATTGTAAATAAAACATGTAACCCTTTCACATTTTGCGGACCCATTTTTCGACACGTCTTCAGCAGGCGATATCCCCCCCCCCCCCCCCCCCCCCCCCCCCCCCCCCCCCCTTATGCTTATGACCACAAATTAAACTTCTTTTAGTACTAGACGTGCACACACACACGCAACAATACTTGACTACGCAGGGGGACTCTTTGATTATTGGAGTCACTAAAAACTGAGCCGAATTTTCAATGAATCAAATTGACGACGAATGTAGATACAGATCAGTCCGGCAGAGGTCCAGATCAGTCCGGCAGAGGTCCAGATAAGGAGGGGGTATTTAGCTCTTTTTATCACAATTTCTCTCTTATTATAAAAACAAACCCTATGTTGTAGGTACTCAAAAGAATCGTATCAGTGAGACGATTCTTTTGAGTGACCACAACATAGGGTTAGAGGGTCAACTAATGGGAAGCTATGGCTTTCCCTACTAGGCGCTCAAGAGTGTGACATTAGCATTACGACTGACTCATTGATGTCTCGGTAAATGGATCAGTCGTATTGGAAACTTAATAAGGAAACGCCGTGATTTAACTATAAAAATGTTAAAAGTGGCATATAACCCCGTATCAGACAAACAAATGGGCAACAGTTTTGTTTCGCCAGGGTCTTTGCGATCCCGTCAATAATATTTGAATCTCAGTGTCTAACGAAATAAACCGATTTTTTAATAAACTTACTTATCAAGGAAACGCCGTGATTTAACTTAAAGATGTTAACAGTGGCATAAAACCACATACAAAGAAATAGGCAACGAAATGTACCTATCTTTACAAAACTTAAGAATATACCTGAGTAAACACACTTTCTTCGTAACCATGCACTTAACCGTAACAATGACCATGATTCGAGTATAACTCTTTCAGCGACGAATTGTTAAAGTAGACTCTTCCATGTTCAAAATCGGCCTATTCCTTTTTTCATGTGATAAGAATTTTGAAAAAAAAAATTATTACTAAAAGTCAAACAATGCGGATTCCAGGTGAGACAGCTCGTTACGAGCTGACTCACCTGAATCTGTATTGTTTGTAAAAGCCTCAATACTGCCTTTGGCGCTGAAAGAGTTTAACAAAGTTTTCGACAGTATTTTGTTTATATATACCATCTACTCATGTCTTTCCTGGCTCACATGTACTGCAGACATCATTGTGTCTAGCCAACCGGCTCCCTTCCCAAGTATACATTTAAGCTAATTGGAGGGAACGAAATACTTTTATTAGATTTATAGTACAATCTAGATATTTAGATATTTAAAGCTTCCTTTCGTTAAGTTGTGGTTAACATGTTTTACGCCGGACTTTCCGGTGTTCGCACCTTTTTATTACATTCAAATGAAAGCCCTTTGATCGCATCTCCTTTTTTTTGAAGCCTTTAACACATTCGTGTTTGATATTAATTTTAATCGTTATACGTGATTTGTCGTGGTATTTTGTTCTCAAATGCCGCATTACGACATTTCAGTGAAACGTGCAGAAAGTACGTGACGTATTCCCTGCCCCCCGCTTTGCGTTCAGTGTAGAAGTTTGGTTGCTAACAATTTGTTACGTTCGTACTAAAAGTCAAAAAGCTGTAATTGAATTGGTACGTTGGCTAACGTTTGCTACCATAATATGCAATAGCTGTTTCTTTCACGTCAGATTAATCATAGCCATTTCAAAGGAGTTTTGAAGCCCATGTTTATTTCCTTTTCAAGCAAAATATAATAAAAAGGAAAGTAGTATAGGACGTTGACTTCAATACATCAAACTTGTGATTAGTGTTGATTTATATGGTAAGACGATTTTGTACATGTGCATCCGCACAGTTTCGATAAAGCACACACTGTCTCTCTACGTGTAATCAACTTCTAAATACAACCTTTGACACATATATAGATAGATAGCCCACTTGTTTAAAACGAATATAACTTTATATGATGTATTAAATTAAAATTCTGTCATTTTAATGGCAAGTCGTATAATCGAAGGTGTTTGGCTGAATTTTAGCAAATATGTCTTACGATCTTATGAAGATACGACGTTGGGAAAAAGTGAAATGCAGCCGCTTGATTGGCCGCATGACACAAACCTCATGCGATACGAAAATTACAGTGTAGTTACGGATGAGATCGTGGTGCATGCTTTACGAAGTTTCGCTAGCCAATTTGCCCAGGGTATCATATATGTTATGAATAGCCTGGGTACCGAGGACGGTGTATTTCTTAAACTGTGTGTGTTTGTTGTGTGTATGGTGTATAATATAATTTTTCAACAGTTTTTAGTTATATGACGACAGATCCTCGTTTAATTACCAGTACTGCTGGTCCATTTATCCTGACACCAGCCAGCCAGTCGAAATGCTATTCCTACAATTCCTACAATCCTTTTCGCCAAAGATAGATAGCCATCACAACCATAATGTTTACCATTTGTTTTATATAACCCGGCCGGGGATTGAACCCGTGATATCCTTTAACTACCGTAATCTATTGCCAAACGATGCTCATGAGAAAAACCCGATCAAGTAAACCTAATAAAACATGATGTGATATCATCATTGGCGCCCAATATACCGAAATCTTGGCGTGAAACGGTTGTAACTAAAATTGGTATTTTTTTAACAAGGTTAATCTCCTCGCCATAAAGTCCTTATAAGCGTTAAATAATTTTTCTTGGTAAACAATGGAAATTTAGGTGCCATTGCTCGTTCTGAGCAATGGCACCTAAATTTGCATTGTTTACAAAGGGGTCAAAATCGCCCCTAAACCCGGGTTTTCAGAATAGGTTTTTAGTTACAACCGTTTCACACCAAGCCCTCGATATTATCTGGGTTACATAGTGTAAATGTCAAAATGCATCAACCAATTAAAATTTAAAAAAATTGAATATTTGAATAATATAAGTTAATTAGAATAGTGACTCACGTAATCTGCATTGTAAGCTAAAGAATTCAAACCATAGTATAGATCCAGATAAAGCTGCGCACCCTGTCAGTTATATCTGGCTCTGCGCTATTTGGCTACCGGTAAATATCTCGATCAGAAAAGAAAGGGGCGAAACTTTATATACACTTGTCACAAATTCCTCAATGTTGATATTCTTATAACCAGCTGCGCTTCTTTTTTTCGGCGATAGCTGTTTAACATCAGTTTTGACCTAGATGTTAAACAAATGATCTAGATTCTAGACCAATCAAATGTTGTATTAAATGAATAATGTCGAAGAAAAAAAGGAAATGGAACGTTTTGATTGGTTCATAGTTAAGTTGGCGATCATACGAGAGGCACTAATAAGATGAAGTTTTTAAATGAAATGTTCTGCATACTAACTTTTAATCGTTTTCCTATAGAAATAAATTTCAGTGAAAAAAAAAGGTGAAAATGTATGAAATATAATATAAAAGAGCAAAATATTAATTATATTTGAAACATGATACGTTTTCAGTTATTTATCGTCAATTGAAACTTATACACCTTTTGGGAGCCTCGCGTAATCTCCAGTCATGTGGCGCATTCTCGGCCTTGATAATCTATTTATAGAAACTGAAGCTGGATGGACATGGTCGATGAGCCTTTGGTAAACACATAGATTATTGCGCAAATTTTATAATTCATGGAAAATGACTGATTGTTTTGATTATTATCGCCGTTTATCTTTTTTAAAAGATAGTTCTTGTTTCAATTGAATTTCAGTTACATCCCGATATTTCGTGTAATATAATTGCAGTAGTCGATACGGTTTACAGTCAAGTTTTCAGATTTACTGAACATAATACTAACTGTTAGCATATATCATGTGTTCGCTGTGAACATTAAATGTAAGATTAATTGATAGGCTAACTGATTGTTAGAACTTACAAACACTAACCGACTACTGTGTTAGTAAATAACTGAATACACACCAAGACTGCGATGTGTCTGTCATAATGATGTCCTTCTAGCTCTAAGCACAACCTTGGACGTTTCTTGCAATATAGTCTTTACATGTAACAAGGAGCTTGTCAGAGTCACTTGCTATAGTTGGCGGACACTCTTTGGATTCTACAATGGAATCAATACCTATGCATAATGTCTAAGTAGTTTTAAGAACCAAAGGTCCCGGGTTGGAGTCCCGGGTTGGAGTCCCGTGATGAGCGGGTTCTGCCTTTGAGGGTTTTTTTCACAAAAACGGCGCGAGTACTGGTTAAGTATCCAGGAAGCAGACATCGAGCGTTATTAATATCAGCTGAAAGCTTGTTTCGCAAGCGATGTAAACAAACACAAATTAAACTAAACTAAGTATTTTTACAATTTAAGCATTTATTTACTTCATCTTGCTGGGATATCAGCTGGAAAATGGGTTTTATTTGACTTCACTTACGCAATAGAAAGAACTCTAACGACGTTTGATTACTAACATATAGGATTAAAAGAATTGAAAATGTAAACTGTATTGGTACGCTCTCAAAAGACAAATTCATGACATTATCACGTGAGAAGTGCATGGGTAAAGCTTGAACAATGTGAATCGAGTGGGGAAATTTTTCGATTCCGACTAAAAACATTTACAGATAATCATATTTACCAGAAGAGAATCAAAATATTGAAATGATAATAAAAAATACTTGATTTTTATAAAAAAAATAGAGTCAGTCAATTTTAGAGTTTTGTTACAGAATTTGAATCATCTGTCTTTAGTCAGTATAATAAAGGGACAACGTCCTGGTTTACCGTTAACCGTATTGTTTGGAGACGATTCACAAAAACATAATTGAGTCGTTCCTCGAAAAAACCAACAGTATGGCATCTGCGTAATGTATCGACCAAGATCAGCCTGCGCAGTCCGCGTAGACTGATCCGGGCCGACATATTCCGTCTCATGCAGATAGAGGTATAGAGGAATGATTCCTGAAACAGAAAATCCACAGGAGGCGAAAAGTGTCTGCCTAGGTTAGCCCGCGCGGCATGCTTAGGCTGATTCGGGTCGATACTTTACGCAGAAGCCACAACGTTAGTTTTTTCGCGAGACGGCTCATTTATTTTTACAAATGTCAAATAGCTGACTAACGGTCAAATAGTTATACAATACTGTTTCTTTCTTCTTTATGACCGTTTGGCTAAACTGATTTAAGAACCCTCTTTTCATTTAACTCTTTTCATTTTACATCGATTGCGAAACAAGCTTTCAGCTTAATTTAATCACGCTCGATCCTGAAGACAAAACCAGTACTCGCGCCGTTATGGTTGAAACATCGCACAGGCAGAACCCACCCATCACGGGGTTCGAACCCGAGACAATTGGTAAGAAAGGCCGACCCTCTACCAAAGCACCACTGTCATCTAGAAGAATTCCAAAGGCACAGAACCAACTCATCAAGAGATTCGAACCCGGTACCTGTTGGTCCGAGAGGCCGACCCAATACCAATAACCCCACTGTCTTCCAGAATAACGCCCTTTGAGTGACACGATCTTTTCCGTACGGGAGCACCTGGTATGGCCTCATGAATAGTTAATGAGATTCATCCCCCAACATGTTAATGAGATGATTTCATACCTTATTAATATCTTGACACTGTGTGTGTTTATGATGAAGAGAAGGTGTTACAAAGCGCAGGAAGAAACAATTAGTTCATGTCATTAAAGATAAAATATGTATAAACAGTACATGCTTTTTGGTTTATTAATTTCAAGTCCGTATTCTTTTGACTTAATGAATATTTTGTTTCGTGTGATTTTCTCGTGAGTGGGTTCTTGTTTCCCCTCTTGTTTATTAACTGGCTTTAATTGTAAAGATGATATGGTTTTTCGAGAGTCGTTTGCTTTGGCAATACAAGAGAGTAGGAAGGGGGTTTGTATAATCCGGAGAAAAAAAGAATTTCCTTGTGATTCTGAGTTGAAAACATTGTGAAAAAAGGGGAAATTGAAAATAATTTTGCTACAGCGTTGGAAGTGTCAAAAGGAGATATACAACTTTAAGAAATTGATGAATTGTTCGTTTCTTCTATGTTTCCACAAGTCCTCTGCTGTAATGGCATCTTAAGTCGCCTGTAGGAGGGAAAGGATGTCGTAGCACGTTTGATCTTAACCGTTTATCTAATCGTGTGCGTTGATCATTGTCTGAATGTGTATCATTTAATTTAGCTCTTGCGTTTTTATCATTTTCATTTGTAGGGGTATATATCGTTTTCAACGGTATTACTATATATTAGCCGTCCCGCGAAAAAAACCAGCATTGCGGACTCTGCGTACATTTTCGACCCGGATCAGCTAATAGATTGATTGGGGTTTAACGCCGTTTTTAACAATTTCTCAGTTATATCACGGCGGCCAGTTCACCTACTCATGCATTTCCTGGTTTTCTCAACAATCTTCCCAAGCAACTGGCTGCTTTTCCTCATAGACTTAGCCCATTGGTGGAAGACAAATGACGCATGTCGCATTGACCTTTGTCAATCGTCGGAAAGAAAGTTTGCCGGGCCGGGATTCGAACTCACGTCCCCTTGATTGACAGCCCGCGTCGCTACCGACTGAGCTACCGGGGCTCAGCCCGGATCAGCTAAAGCATGCCGCGCAGGCTAACCCGGACAGACACTTTTCGCCTCCTTTGGATTTTCTGTTTCAGGAATCATTACTCTATTTCCTCTATCCCCCTGAGACGGAATGTGTCGGCCCGGATCAGTCTGCGCGGACTGCGCAGGCTGATCTGGGTCGATACATTACGCAAAAGTCATAATGTTGATTTTCTCGCGGGCCGGCTCATGTCACGACCACCATACATTTGTTATAATATTTCGAGTTTAAACAATAAAACAATAATAGCTAGGTTTGTTTCTTAAATACAGAATGGGAGAAGTAGCAAGTTTCTAAGCGAATATTCTCCTTTTCCAAACTCAGTTTTAAAAGTTGTCTACTGCAGGAGCCACACATGTCGCCAGTTTCAGAGAAAAACGGGCAAACTAGTCGACCGCATATGTCGGTTTTATTCATTGGTTGGTTTATAACACCATTTTTAATAATATGTAAGCTATATTACGGCAAAGGATACACTTATTCATGATCCCTGTATCTAAACATGGGTACACACTCACCACTCAAACAGATGCTTATTAAAAGCTGCAAGGTAATTGGTGCAGTCGGCAAGCACTCGCCAAGCGCTCGGTGTATTCGTAACCAGTACTCGGCTACAGATATTTGCCTAGCCCAAGGCCATTCCATCGTGACCGCTGCGATACTTAAGTCGGTCAGAATTTCTTAAATAACTGCCTGTCTGTCACAATAATATATAATCCGCGCCTGGCGGTGAAGAGGCTTTTCGCATCGGCACACAGTGAAGACTCGCATGAAGCTGTGAGTCTTCACTGTCCGTATTTTTGTAATAAAGAACTAAGTGCATTTTTCTGACAAAAAAACTAAAAGTGCAGCCCCAATAAATTAACACTATTTATGACGCATAACCGGAGAGGCAATAATACCCTAAATCACGAGACACGGTCTCCGTTCGCTAAGTTATCGCCATGTGAAAACAGTGCCGGTCACGATCAGCCTTGGTATCCGCGCATACTCATTGCAATCTTGATTATTTAAGAAAACTTATTATAAAATATTTTGAGAAACATTGTAGCGAATGGTGAAGATTATGTTAAAACTGCGTAGATCTCGTGCTGTTCTTAAAACCTACACCATTCACGTATACCAACGTGTACCTTTTTCACATGAGCACAGTCATTTCATTGTTCGTCGGTCTGGCAGGACGTCAAACATCTGTAAATGAGACGTAGGCTACTCAACAAAATCCAACCTCAGCCCTTTCCCAGAAAATACAAACCTGCAGCAAATGACTTCGAAACATCTGGACAAAAATATGGAAAATCTCTGTAGAGGATAGCATAATTATTGCATGCAATTGGAATAAAATTGATGCAAAAAGAGGTATTGCTCATTATAAGTAATTTGTTCCTGTTCGGCACAAAACTTTATAAGTCGTCTGACACAGATCTGTCAAAATGCGTCTGATTGTGGAAAAGGTATATAACTTATGTTTTGACAAGTGTACATCACGATAATTTCGCCCTTCCATATAATGTGATCCTAATCACATATCAGTAACCCGTACAGATCATGATCAATCTGTGGAGATACAGAATCTAATCTGTTTATGCACTGTTCGCACATGCCATGTGGTTTGTTTCCATATACATGTAGCGCCGCCTAAGTGGACACCGTACATGGTTACAAAAAGAAACCGCACTTGACACGTCATAGACACTGTCGACTGCGACTTCATAGACATGTGACATATTGTCCAACGGTGACCTAGTGATAAGAGCGAGTAAACTGGTCTTTTCAACCTTATATCTTTCATATAATCTATGAAAACCCTATTCTGTAGGAACTCAAACACGTCAAGAGTGCGTACAGATCACGATTTGTCTGCGGAGATACACACACACTGATCTGGATCTGCACTGGTCGCAAATGTCATGTGGTTCGTTTCCATATAGCGTCGCCTAAGTGGACACCGTACATGGGTATGATAGGCTGGTCATACAGAAAAAACGCATTTGACTTGTGCTGCTTCATAGACACTGTCGACTGTGACTTCATAGACACTCTCGACTGTGACTGCATAGACACTCTCGACTGTGATAACCTAGTGATAAGGGCGAGTAATCTGGTCTTTTCAACCTTATATCTTTCTTATAGTCTATGAAAACCCTATGCTGTGGGAACTTAAACATGATCAACCCATGTATGGCTTTAGGAACGTTATCGCAGTTGCGCACACTGAAGAATGTAGCAAGTCTGTGTGTACGAATAAGCTTAAAAAAAGCATTCAACGTTTGTATACTGTTTTAAACAATGACATATGAGCCGTTCCACGAGAAAATCAACATCGTGGACTATGCGTGAAGCATCGACCCGGGCCAGCCTTAGAGTGCCGCGCAGGTTAATCCGGGAAGACTTTATATCCCCTTGAGACGGAATGTGTATATTACATCGGATACAAGCATTGTCATGTGATAATTATAAATATTAAGATAAAGCCAAACTATGACATCAAAATATCCTGAAGAGAGGGAAAAAATCGCCAAAATGTCTTATTCAGCTCAAATGTCACGATAACTCTGATCGAAACATGTTTAACTTGTTAAAGTGGTAATAAGGAGTAACGACTGTGTTGACGTCAGCCACTGGTCAGTTCATCTGTCTATATTGACCCTATGTGACGTTGAAAAAACAATAAAAGTGTACGTTATTCACGTTAGAACGCGGAAACGTTTCGCACGAAATGTAACACATTCGTGACCCTCGGTCAACATTGGGATGGTCATGGACCGGCCCAAATCGATAAATTTAGTTCGACGTTAGATTTTATTCGGCAATATTATGTAACACACATGTATCTATTGCTTAATTCTTTCAGCGCATAAAGGCAATATTGAGCTTTTTGCAAACAATACAGATTCAGGTGAGTCAGCTCGTAACGAGCTGTCTCACCTGAAATCTGCATTGTTTGGATGTGAGTTATAAAAATATTCCAAAAATCCTATGACATGAAAATAGAGTCGTCCGAGTTTGAACATGGACGAGTCTTCTTTAAACAATTCGGCGCTGGAAGAGTTAAAATACCCATAAGAAATGGAAAAAAAGATAATGAAAATAATAACTGAATTTACAATAAACCCTTTCATTAAAAAGAAAAATTTCTAAAATATTGGGTGAGGTTGGAAACTTGTAAAATCGTTGAAACTGCAAAGCGTGAGATCGATCGGTCAACGTAGGTGAACAGGAAAATGTGACACGTCTGTAACACCCACGACATATTCAAGAATGTATATATGGCACGGCTAGGGAGAGGCATTTTTAGATTACCTAACGTTGTCTAGCCAACAGCATTTTGCACCAGCGTGTCGTGTTATTTTAACCCTTTCCTTCCTCATATAGACGCTTTCTGACGCCTCTGCAGCAGACGGCTTTTTGAAAACACAGTGACAAAAGAAGAAATTGCTCTAAACGAGCAATTTCTCCTTTTGCCACAATGTTTTCCACTTTTAGTCATAGGTTATCCATTCAATTATAGATATTTTCTATTTATTGACATATGTTCACAGTCGTCTGCTGCAGAATTGTCGTACGAGGGAAAGGTTTAAATATAACCTGCGTAGTGCGTTTTTCATTTGAAAATGTTATTACTCGAAAAAAAAATGGAATTGATCCTAACCTAAGTGCAAAGAGTGTGTATGTAAGAATGGCGTTTAACTTCGTTTACAACAGTATAACAGTTACATCACGACGAGCCACTGGTACATTTACAAGCAACACCAGAAGTATTCTACCTGACACCAACTAGTCAGTCGTAATGATAACCCCCACCCCCCAACCCCCACCCCCTACCCCCCCCCCCCCCTTTCCCCACTTTAACATTTGTTATATGACCCGGCCGGACATCGAACCCGAGACATCTCGCACCAAAGGCTGACGCTCTAACAGTACATCATCGAGGCGGTTTGCGTACGTGTAGTTTTCTTTTCATGTGAAAAACGTTTTACTCGAAAACAAATAACCATTGGGGCCTATAGCACGCTAATAAACAAGAAATGGAAAAACAAAAATATATTATATATAGACTACATAGACCATTAACTATCTAGTAAAGACGTATATATCAAAATGACGACGATAATCTTCATCAAAATTATGATTTATTGTACGATAGGGTATATATTTTAATTATGATGATAATATATATGCAGAGGAATAGATAAGGGGAAGTAAACTGGTATTTGCCGCCAAACTATCTCTTTATTTATTTATTTATTTATTGGGGTTTTACGCCGCTTTTAACATTATTTCAGTTATATCACGGCGACAGTTCACTTATTCATGATCCCTGGGTAAACAAACCAGTACTAGGCTAGAAAATGTGCCTTGCCCAAGGGCACTCCACCATGACCGAGGTGCCGCGACTTGGGATCGAACCCGGGACACCCGGTTTCGAAATCCCCGACGCTAACCACTCGACCTTAGCGGATTCCATCACATGCTGAACTCATACTATCTCTCTTATCATTCAATCACACACTGTGTTGTAGGTACTCAAATGAATCGTCTCAGTGAGTACACACAACGTAGGGTTAAATGTCGAATAAGTATTTTAGAACATAGAAATGCCCCTTTTGTACAGCTCCGTACATATCTGTGATAATAAGTGAAGAAATCTGAAAATCAGGGGTCAGAATGATGACGTCACAGGTCATCTTCACAATATATTGGCACAAATGTCACTCAATATTCTCAATATGGAACATTAGAACAATCACTATGTTTTCAATTCCCGGAATAATTTATTGAATTTTCTATTTCAATTTTATAAAAGCAATTACAATACCATACAGTACAATACAACAACTTGAATTCCTCTCACGTTTTCAAACAGAATATATGAGGATGATATAAGAATATTTATTACATACCTATCCAAATTTTACATTGAAATTTAAGTGACATAAAATCAATATCAATTTTTTAAATCAAAGTACAAAGTACTGAAGGTAGAATTGCGATCGTTTAAGAAGAGATACAGAAGTGCATATATGAATATTTATTTTACCGGTTACCTTCAGGCAAAGTTTCAAGTGTGTAACCAGTGCTGAGATTTTGCCTCAACCTGAAACTTTAACCAAAATGTTGACGAACAGACAGACGGAGAGACAGACATCGCCAATCTATAGACCGGAATTGCTAGAGCAATCCGGCCAAAAATAAAAAAAAAATCATCAATTTTAGCAGTAAAATCCTGCCAAGAAGTAATGAATTGAGAAAAAAATGTGCTGAGAGGTCCATAATTTCAAACTTGCTAAGATTTGGTCTGTGCAATGAATGTACAAATTGAAAAATGTATTGTTCTAAGCAGCAGTATTTGGTTACGTAACATTCATACGCCTAAGGCCAAGTCATTTTTTTTTTATATGTTTCTTTAAAATAAAGGGGAGATTTATTCCAGATATATAATAAATAGAATAACTAACTACATGTTTTTGATATCGAATTTATGTCACTCGGGAACAAAGGGGTAATTTGGTGTAAAATCACTCAACCTACGGTTTCGTGATTTCAACCAAATGACCCCTTTCTTCCCTTGTGACATAAATTCTATATCAAAAACATGCAGTTAGTTATTCTCTATATAGTCAACGAGGCGAAGAAATATACAAAAAGCGGTGAATATAGCGGTGAATATAGTGACAAATACATATTTCAAACATAAAGGGTGGAATAAGTTTAATAATATGACAATTGTGAGATATGACAATTCAGTCTTCAATTCACAATTAGAATAAGCTCTCGCATTAAAGCGGTATTTTCATTGCGAAGGAAGGATTAACAATGTTTTATTCTATAGTTTCATTACAGTGTATGGAGTGTATTGTTTAACACGGAAACAGTATAGCCTGATGACCAGCGACGATCAGGATTGGCATGTGTCATTTCACTAGCATCTTTGTGTTGTGTGCTAAATAACGATGACTGCCAAAGCTGTGTACGGACATTCATGACGTCACCACGGTATCTACTTTTTTTCGAGTGCAGTGGTCAGAAGTATGACGTCACAGGTCGATGGTCACTAAATCTGCGCAATATCTTCACACAAATGTCAGAGACCGCTTAATAATCATCAATTGTCGAGTCCCGGTAGCTCAGTCGGGCTGTCAAACCAGGAGTTGTGAGTTCGAATCCCGGCTCGGCCAACTTTCTTTTCGACGTTTGACAAAAGTCAATGCGACATGCGTCATTCGTCTTCCACCAATGGGCTAAGTCTATGTGGAAAAGCAGCCAGTTGCTTGGAAAGATTGCTGTGTGAAGTACTGATGATGGAAAACCAGGAAACACATGAGTAGGTGAACTGGCCGCCGTGATATGACTGAGAAATTGTTAAAAACGGCGTTAAACCCCAATCAATCAATAATCATCAATAACACTATGGGTCAATATCTATGTTTTCAATTCCCAGAATATTTTTTTTTTTCAATTGTTATCAAAGCAATAAGAGTGTATGGAGTGTATTGTTGAACACGAAAACAGCATAGCCCGATGACCATTGACGATCAGGATTGGCATGTGCCATTTTACAAGCTAGCTTAATCCCTGCTGACTTTCTGCTGACTTTCTGCTTTTACCCCTTTTTAGTCAATCGAGGGGAAATTACTCATCATGACAAGTCTTAATTTTTATCACAATATTTTCAAAAGTTAGCTGACTTCGAAAAACGTCTGCATTTGAGATTAACTTCTAGTAATCCTTTCCTAATTGATGACTCGTTTCTGTATTTGTAGCAGACGTCTTTATAAATTATGGTGACAAAAGGAGCAATCGGCTCATTCTGATTTCTCCTTTATCCAATGATCAAACCTTCCTTCAAAGGAAATGTTCATATTATTGCCCATATCTTTTCGAAGTCGTCTAGAGAAAGGGTTAAAAATGACCGCAAACAAGACCCCTCTGGCAATATATACAATAATCTAAATCTTAAAACGGCTATTTCCCAATAATTTTCAGAAATAAAAACCACACAGAACACTAATGAAAAGCCACTTTCCTCTGCACGATTTTGGGCAACTGTTGACACATTCCAACCGCACTGTTTAACTATGAAGCTTACAGCTGTGGCGAACAGACTATTATACATTTTTTAATTTGTCTCATTTCTAATTGGTTTAGTCATATGAGCCGTCCCGCTAGAAAACCAACAGTGTGGACTCTGCGTAAGTATCGAACTGGATCAGCCTAAGCATGCCGCGCAGGCTAACCCGGATATACACCTTTTGCCTCCTGTGGGTTTTCTGTTTCAGGAATCATTACTCTATACCTCTATGCCCCTGAGACGGGATGTGTCGGCCCGGATCAGTCTGCACGGACTGCGCAGGCTGATATAGGTCGATACATTACGCAGTGGACATAATGTTGGTTTTCTCGCGGGACGGCTCTAATACATTAGCCACTGGATATCTCGAATTCGAAGGCTAGACAGAAATCATCGACGTGCTCGAGTATTCCATGATTTTGCTTAAATGATTTCTTTGATTGATTGGTGGCTCCACAATTCGTTAACGTTTTATACGTTTGAAAGTATTTAGTACAAACAAATAAAGCAACCAAAAGATAACATGATATAATAAAAACAACGCAAAAGCAGTTCTTATGAATAATCAGAATTGCCCTTAGACTATTCGTTCCAGTTAAACGAGAATTACATTCGCGCTATTGCATGCTCGAATCAACGCCAATACACTATATGTATACTTAAGGGGGTAAATGTCTGATTGGGAAGGGGGTCAACTTTGTTCATGATATTCAATATATTCTTTAACTTAACCCTTTCCCACATATGGCAAATCTGCAGCATATGATTATGAAAACATTTAGTAAAACTATAAACATTCTCTATACTCGCGAGAAAAATTAGTAAATAAAATGTAGTTTATCCTTTTGCTGCAATAGTTTCAAAAAGTCGTCTGCTGTAGAGGCGTCAGCTAGCGTCTATATATCTTGGAAAGGGTTTACAGGCCAGGCAAGAAGTGAACATTGACCTTCTGGCATTAAGCGTTCACAGAGTGCCGACCGCGATCAAACGACATATTCGAGAACATAAATTAGAATTGTATCTGTTCGTGCGCTAGCGAAGCGTTCATGCATTGCATGCTGGGTTGTACTCAGATTTACATAAAACGGTGGAAGGTTTCTGAAGTTGATTTAATATGCTTTCGTTGTGAACAATTTGTAAGACTCAACTAATATTCAGATAACTGAACATTGCAACTAACAATTACCTAACGACTACTTTGTTAGGTAAATTATGAATGCACCAATTTGTGGAAATTGTTAAGAGAAAATGGCTTTTTGGTCATGTAAGGAATACTTCACGTGTTCTAAACGTTTGATGTCAAAGCCAAGTTCAAACAAAATTAGTATGGCGAGTACATGTAGCATCAATGTACATGTAGCTTTCAATTCTACGTACAGTTACATGTATATTAACATTGAACATTCGTTACATATACTTCAACTTAAAACTTATGTTTAGATATTAACATCATTATATGACCCGTTCCACGAGAAAACCAACATTATGGACTCTGCGTAATATATCGACCCAGATCAGCCTGCGCAATCCGTGCAGGCTAATCCGCGCCGACACATTCCGTCTCAGGGGCTTAGAGGTATAGAGTAATGATTCCTAAAACAGAAAATCCACAGGAGGCGAAAAGTGTCTGTCCGTTTTGGCCTGCTCGGCATGCTTAGGCTGATCCGGTTCGATACTTTACGCAATCTAGGTTTTCTCGTGGGATGGTTCATATGCATTACGAATGTAAGACGTAAAATATGCATGGCATACACCGAGTCGTCAATTGAAACCAACGTCTAATTCATTTCGGCTTTTTGTAATAAAAATGATATAGAAGATGAGTTTCATTTTCCATTTTTCTGCATGAAATATGATCATACCAAAAGGTTAAATTTAATAAAAAGTGTTTTATATTCCCAGCAATGCATAAAATCGTTATATTATACAAAAGGAACAGTACCAAAAATCTGTTCCAATTGGCAAAATGTATTGAGCACGCTTCTGAAACGAAATCACAGAGCTTAAAGAGTACCAAGAGTCAAAAAATAGAATTTGACTATCAAAAATATAATGCTTAAATAATAACGTAAGAACAAAAAATAATAATTAAGAAATGTTTTTAAGTATAAAAAAATCATAATCCAATTCCTGATTTTGAAAACAACACGACGAAATAAATGATAATTTCTATAGATGGAAAATTATCGATTGAACATTATTGAAAACATTGTGACAAAAGGAGATAAGGATTTAAAAAAAGCACTAATTGATATTCAAGAAATAAAAACGCTAAAACTTGGAAAGATGTATTAAAAACTATCACGTGCGTAGAAGCTGGCTGATCTTAATTGGTCTGGTTTATATATTCCAGAAGGTTGGAGTTTTCCAAATAGCGTTAATATTTTTGCCAATTAAAACAAACCTTTAGAATACGAATTTGAAACGTCTATGAAAATATATGGAAAATATATACAAAATGTAAGTATTATCATTTGAAAAAAAGGAAAAATGGAAACATGTGAGTACATAAAGTCAAACATTTCGCAAATTGGTTATTTTCTGTGTTCCACTAGTACGCTCATTGCCTATATATTTATAATTATGGACGAATACAATGGATATTAAAAAGGCACAATTACATACCAGTTTTCTGGCAGCCATATTTGTTTGAAATCCGTCTTTAGAATACAAAGCGGGGAAATGACGCTCTTGAAATAAGCTGTTGATCTGGATTCACTTTTTAATCCATCTTTATTCCTGGTTGCACTTGCGAAATATTCAACATCCAGAGACAGTAAATTTGCGTGAAAGTGTCAGCGATCACAACTCCATGTCACGTTTGTTTACAAAAGGGGATATCAGATAAGAAAGAAAGTCAAATAATCTTCACACCTTAATTTAAGTAAAAGTATATAATTCATATGCAAAATGTGTAAGATTTCTCCCGGTGAACTCGTGAAAGGCCGGTGGCAATATACACAACCCGGAAGCGACTATGCCACTTCCGGTTATGTATCATGGTTATCTATCGGTGATACAGCAAATCGAAATTATACATGAACGTGCATTCTTACGTAGATGTCTGATTGCTACGTAATTATAGCGTGGGTACACTGTTTGTGAAGTAACAATTTGTCTATTTCAGACGAAAACAAACCCAATGACATTAAGGTTCAGTGAAGGTTCAGAGCAGTGTGTTCATCCGCCAAGATAACAACCAATCTTGAGGTTCCGCTCTTGCTAAGTAATTATAGCATTGGCTCACTGTTTGCGAAGTAACAATTCGTCTAATTTAAGATGACGCTCACTTTGATTCGTGCCCGAGAAAAAACAAACCCAAAGACATTTGCGATCAGTGAAGGTTCAGAGCAGTTTGTTTATCCACCAAGATAACAACCAGTCTTGAGGTTCCGCTCTTGCTACGTAATTATAGCATTGGCTCACTGTTTGCGAAGTAACAATTCGTCTAATTTAAGATGACGCTCACTTTGATTCGTGCCTGAGAAAAAACAAACACAAAGACATTTGCGATCAGTGAAGGTTCAGAGCAGTTTGTTTATCCACCAAGATAACAACCAGTCTTGAGGTTCCGCTCTTGCTACGTAATTATAGCATTGGCTCACTGTTTGCGAAGTAATAATTCGTCTAATTTAAGATGACGTTCACTTTGACTCGTGCCCGAGGAAAACAAACCCAATGTCATTTGCGATCAGTGAAGGTTCGGAGCAGTTTGTTCATCCGCCAAAATGACAACCAATCTTGATGTTCCAACGCTCACCGTACAAAAAATGTAATTGTTGAACAAGGTTTTCTCTTATAATATTCAAGGTTGGAAGAATGCCAATCGGACTGGTATTCGGTTATCGATTGTGTTTGTTTGTGTGTTTGTTTTGCGTTTTCGGCCTTTCTCATCACATTGACTGCATATTAAAGTAGTAATATATTATCATCCCCTTTTTGATATTCCATTAAACCTTTCACAATTCTCAGAGGTAAATAGATTTTAAAATATCTGCAGCAGAAGACATTTTAAAACATTGCCACAGGTCAAGAAATTGGATATTATGACATAGACATAGTCATAGTTTTTATTTGAGTATACAAATACATGCATCTTGAAATACAAACAAATTAAGACCTTTAACGCTTTTTAATTTTACCAAACTATAGTTAAATGTAATGAATTTATACAATCATTTAAGGAGAGTTTGCCAATATATTTTCGAATTCGTCTGCTGTATATTTGTTGTATATGACAACGGTTTAAACCTTTACCTCAAATAGACGCTTTCTGATGCCTCTGCAGCAGACGGCGTTTTGAAAACATAGTGACAAAAGAAGAAATTGCTCAAAACGAGCAATTTCTCCTTTTGCCACAATGTTTTCCACTTTCAGTCATAGGTTAACCATTCAATTTTAGAGATTTTCCATTTTTTGACATAATATGTTCTAAGTCGTCTACTGCTGAATTGTCGTATGAGGGAAAAGGTAAAGGACTTTTAAATTCAATCTAATGTACATGACATTCAATATCTTTTCTACAGTATTACCGAAAATTTCAATTGCAGAAATAAGATGATATGTATTTAGTCATTTAGCGTATTATTTGGAAACCCGGGAAGCTGACAACATCAGTTGCATCGTTTAACCATTATTCTGCTACAAATTGTATGTAGTTTAAAACGAGAATTGCGAGCAATATGAATCAGGATTACACTGCATAACTCGTAATTCAATATATACATATTCATTTGTTCCTCCCTCTTTCTAAAACATCTACTAAGATGATCCTAGAATATCAGAATAGTCCAGGTTATATGTAAATTCCCTTACATTCCAAGGATCTATAAAGGTCTCGAATAAAAAAAAAAATGTTTAAAAAAACAGGAATTATTATTCAAGTTGTCACCTTCCCTAACAATCTCAGGACCTCTAAAGGCTTCGAAATTATAATTTTTTATTTTAAAAGTAAAAACAAATTGTTTTTCAAGTGTTCAAGTTCCCTTGCATTTAAAGGACCTCTTAAGGCCTCGAAATCAATTTATTTGAAAATAAAAGCGATTATTTTGCAAGTGTTCATGGAGGAGAGAAAGCCCTGTAATATTTCAAATGTTATATCTCGACCATCATTTGTAAATTTATGCAAACATGCATGAGATAAATGCAAAATAAAGGAAAGCCCAAGCTGGTATTCTTTACTGATGCTAACATGCATTGATATAACTGCGGAATACAAGGAAAGCCCAAACCGTATATATTTTATATATGTATATGCCTTGGTTAACTTTCTTTACTGATACTAACATGCATTGAGATTAACGCAACATGAAGGAAACACCAAACCGTATATATTTTGTATATGTGTGTGCCTAAATTACTTTCTTTACTGATGCTAACATGCATTGAGATAAATGCAATATAAAGGAAAGTCCAAACCGTATCTATATATGATATGTATATGCCTTAAGTCAAAGTCTATACTACTACCTGAATGTGTATTCTTAACTGATGCTTACATGCGTTGAGATACGTGCACACCCCAAAACGTTTATATAAACTGATAATTAATATTATTTACAGGTTCTTACATGCTTTGTGGTGAGTGCAAAATAAAAGAAACTCCAAATCTGATCTATAAATTATATGTGTGTGCCTTACTTTATTTGCTTTAAAGTCGGGAACATGTTCGACTATATTAATGGTAGGGGCAGGTAGCTCCCGACTACCATAAACATTCATGAAATGGAAAAGAGGTACGTTGACTTAACTCTTTCTCTACCCAAGTTCACAAAGTCAACACTTCCATGTTGAACATTGAACCATTCCATTTTTCGTCCGACAGGAAATGTTGGTAAAACTTTAATGTGTAAACGACAAAAAATGCTGATTTCAGGAGAGAGAGAGCTGTCTCACCTGAATCTGCATTGTTTTCAAAAGCCTTTAATTTCCTTGTTGCAGTAAAAGAGTTAAAAGTCCACTGTCGGAGGATTCTTTTATCACTATTTGTGTTTAGCAATAATTGGTTGTAAAAAAAATCCGAACATTACTAACCGCAAGTGATCTTTGTAAAACAAGCCATTTGGATCGTAGCAAGCGGACTGGTTCGTTACAAATTGGTCATACGGGGTCTATTGGCACTTGCATATAGAGAGGACACATTTTCTTATGATACAGCTAAAATAAAAGGAAACAGAACACATTTGGCTTGACGCAAGCTTCCTCAGCACACCTGCGTCGTTCACACACGTACATGCATGACGTGTGGTGAGATGTTTACGTAATACTTCATTTTTGTTCACCTGTCGTTGTCATACCTATAACCCTTACACAAACACAGACATATTTTTGACTCATCTGATGAAGACGACTTTTAAAACCAATGTGGCTAGACGCCGAGATTGCTCTCATTAAGCCGCGATCACAACTCTATTCAGGAATAACATCTTTAGTTAAGAAGAATTATGCCTGAATGTTTTCTAAAGTCGTCCGATTCAGGTCTGTCGAATGTGGGAAAGGGTTAAGTAGCTTTAGGGATATTCATAATGATATACAATAACTGTGAAAATATATTAGTCGTGTTTATGAGTCTTGTTACCATGTGTGACCAGTAAAGTAATGTCAACGTCTTCAACGTCCGAAATATGTGAGGCGTCAATGAGAGAAAACACCACCGTCTTTGAACAACGTATCAATTCGATCAGCATATTTACATCAGTCTATAATGTCCGAAATATTTGAGACTCGGCTAGGAAAATTGGTACATCTGCAACCAGTATAGTAACACCAGTCTCTTCAACGTCCGAATATCTGCGACCAGTAAAGTAACACCGGCGTCTTCACTGCGACCAGTATAGTAACACTAGCCTTGTCAAGGTCCGAATGTCTGCGCCCAATATAGTAACAACGGCGTAGTCAACGTCCAAATATCTGAGACCAGTATAGTAACACCAGCGTCTTCAACATCCGAATATCTGCGACCAGTATAGTAACACCGGCGTCTTCAACATCCGAATATTTGAGACCAGTAATGTAACACCGGCGTGTTTAACGTCCGAATATCTTCGACCAATATAGTAACACCGGCGTCTTTAACGTCCGAATATCTGAGACCAGTATAGTAACACCGGCGTCTTTAACGTCCGAATATCTGCGACCAGTATAATGACACCAGCGTCTTCAACGTCCGAATATCAGCGGCCAATATAGTAACACCAGCGTCTTCAACGTCCGAATATCAGGGACCAATCTAGTAACGCCAGCGTCTTATACGTCCGAATATCTGTGACCAGTATAGTAACATCAGCGTCTTCAACGTCCGAATATCTGTGACCAGTATAGTAACACCGGCGTTTTAAACGTCCGAATATCTGCGACCAGTATAGTAACACCGGCGTCTTATACATCCGAAATATTTGAGACTCGTCTGGGAGGTTAATTTTCCATCTGCGATCAGTATAGTTACAGAAGTGTCTTCAACTTCCGAATATCTGCGACCATTATAGTGACACCAGCGTCTTCAACCTCCAAACTATTTGAGACTTGTCGTGGAGTCTTTGTACATCTGCGACCAGTATAATAGAACCAACGTCTTTGAACAACGCCCGAAATGTTGAGACTCGTCTTTGAGTCTGTGTACATCTGCGACCAGAATAGTAGCATCAGCGTCTTTTACTAACGTCCGACATGTTTAAGACTCGTATGTGAGTCTTTGTACATCTGCGACCAGAATAGTAGCATCAGCGTCTTTGACTAAAGTCCGACAGGTTTTAGACTCGTCTGTGAGTCTGTGTACATCTGCGATCAGAATAGTAGCACCAGTGTCTCTGAACAACGTCCGACATATTTGAGACTCGTCTGGGATTCCTTGTACATCTCCGACCAGAATAGTAACACCAGCGTCTTTGAACAACGACCGACATGTTTGAGACTCGTCTGGGATTCCTTGTCCATCTCCGACCAGAATAGTAGTACCAGCGTCTTTGAACAACGACCAACATATTCGAGACTCATCTGGGAGTATTTGTACATCTGCGACAAGAATAGTAACACCATAGTCTTCATAGTCCGTAATGTGTTGGGCTATCTGGGGTCTTACTGCCTCTCAAGCTGGCGTCATTTCAAAGTTATTTTGGTCTACAACTAATCTGGCGGCTAAACGTGTAATGTTTTGCCGTAATATGCATTTGTAACTATATAACATAAAGGTGGCCAGTGTGTTTGCGCAGCTTCACCTGAAGTCTTCACTGAACGTATATGCATATGGGAATGGGTGTGAGAAGTAAAACATTGACTATACTACACCGAGGGCTTGGCGTGAAACGGTTGTAACTAAAAACCTATTTTGAAAACCCTGGTTTAGGGGCAATTTTGACCCCTTTGTAAACAATGCAAATTTAGGTGTCATTGCTCAGAACGAGCAATGGCACCTAAATTTCCATTATTTACCAAGATTTTTTTTATAACGCTTATGGCGAGGTGACTAACCTTGGTGAAAATATACCAATTTTAGTTACAACCGTTTCACGCCAAGCCCTCGACACGCAGTCGGTATCTGGAGATTATTGTTTTGTTTTCTGTCTTTGTTTTAAGGCCGCGTTCAACAAGCTTTCAGTTATATCACGGCGTTTCCATGGTAGGTTACCAATACTACTGGTCCGTTTATCCTGACAGCAGCCACTCAGTCAAAATATTAACCCCGCATTACTGAGCGCCAACGAGGGCAACAATTACTACCATTTTTTAAAGTTTTGGGTATGACCCGGCCGGGGATCGAGCCTGCGACTTCCCACTCTTGTGAAAATCGCGAATGCACATGGTGAACTGAGTGTTCACTGTGCACACCTGCAACGTTGCCCCCAAATCGCCAGACTTGGGAAAGAACAAATTATGGCAAGCCGTTTTACTATTTATTCGTGTTAAAGATATCTTTCTAACTTAGAATGATATCTCTGTAAGATAGAGAGATATCTCTAAAAAATAGAGAAAGTTAGAGAGATATCTTTTTAAGTTAAAGAGATATTTTTTTAAGTTAGAGAGATATCTTTTTAAGTTAGATAGTATATCTCTAACTTTGGTCATGTTTGAAAGCAGGGACTTATTTAGAAGTCTCTGTTAAGAATTATATAAAAAAAAACATTTCTAAGTTGGAGATATATAATTCTAATTGAGAGAGATATCTTTCTACGTTAGAGAGATATCTTCATTTCTAAAATAGTTAGTTTTGTCAGAGATATATCTCTCTAAATATTTGTTGGTTTATGTCAAATCATTTATCCCCTTCGTCAGTTGTTTGGCAAACGTATGTTTCATTCGACCAATCAAACGAGGTTATTTTTTATTTATTCGACCAATCAAATGCGGTTAGTTGTATTTATTCGGGATAAGACGAGCACCGACAGACAGCTCAGTCGTTAGCGCTGTGGGATGTCTAACTAGAGGCTGTGACTTCGAAAACCCAGCTCGGCCAACACTTTTATTTGCGTAAGGCAAAAACCAATGTGACAAACGCCATTTGTCTTCTACCAATAGGCTAACACTCAATGTGGAAAGCAGCCTGTGTAGTCTTACTGAATGTATTGATGTGTTTGAACACAGCAAAAAAGGAAAACCAATAAATCAATTATTAAAATATCAATATACTTGTTTAAAGTTAAAATAATTTGTTATTAAATAAATAGCAAGTAACTGAGAGATATCTCTCTACGGTAAAGAGATATATCTCTTATTAAGAGAGATATTTTGTTAATTATAATAATAATAATAATACTTTATCTATAGATGTTGATTCATTTAGCCAATGGCTGTTTTACAATATGGTCATATTGATACCTAGTATAAAACATACATTGATTAAACAAATGAAACCCACCTCATTCAAAAATCACAATGTTAACGTGATTAATGCCTCAGTCACATTTGCTCTACGGCTAGCATACGGCGGCCGTAGGCCCCCGAAATCGAGAGATACATGCGGCGGCCGCAGAAGATCTGCGGTGGACTCAGGGGGTCACCATAGGGCGTTACCTTATATTTTTCAGGCCGTAGTGTTCGCCGTGGGTTAATAGAGTGGACTTATAACTGTTTTTCATTTCTAGGTTCACCGTAGCAATTAGACACGCCTTGTGTACTCCAGGTGTGTAGCGGTAGCGTCAGTCTGGCCGCACGGTCGCCGTATAGTCCCCCTGCGGTCGCCGTGTGGTCCCCCTGCGGCCGCCTTGTGGCTACCTTACGTCTGCTTTGGTTTTTGTCAAAAACCTACGGCCTCCGAAGGGACGCCCTAAGGCGACCCTGCGTCATCACTTCAAAGGCCGTACGGCAGCCTCAGGTTTTCTGTCTCCACGAATTCAAAATACGCCGTGCGGCTACCTTAACATATGTGACTGCTACAGTATGTGACAGTGGGACCGTGCTGCGGCGGCCCTATAACGGCTATTGGCCGTATATATATATGTTAGATCCCACGGACGCCGCAGTAAATGTGACTGAGTCAGTAGGAGATCTCTCTCTACATTAAAGTTATATCCCTCAGAAGGAGCGAGTTGTCTTCAATTAAGAGATATCTCCCGAAGTGTGCTATATATTTCTGTAAGATTGAAGTGTATCTCTCTAACTTAGAGAGCTATCTCTGTAAAGAAAAGATATATCTTTCCAAGCTAGAGAGATATATCTACAAGATAGCGTTATCTCTCTAGACTAGATTTATATACATGTACGATAGAGATATATCTCTGTCTTAGAGAGATATCTCTCTAATTAAGATATATCTCTTATCTAGAAAGATATCTCTGTAATTATTTAGAAATTACCACTTTTCCGATAAAGTATTTAACCCGATTCAATAACTATGCTTTCATTTTTGTCTCATACTTTTGCAAAAGGATTTCAATCTGCTGCAAATGTGTTGTATGTTTGAAAGGGTTAAGGATATAGAAACATGCACGTCTGGCGATTTCGTTCTAATATACTATCTATAACTGGATCACAAAACTGATATCAAGTTTACAAGTTTAAAGTATTATTTAGGCCACCGGCCCATACACAAATACAAACATTTACAAAACATGTGAAGTGTCACAAAATCATTACAATACATAATACAGAATACTGTACAATACACAGATAACTATACAGTCAATACATAAAACATTTTTAACAGCGGATCTGGAATGTTTTACTATTTAAGACTATCTTTGACTCGTCTGTGTCAGTTTCTGCATTTCAGGATAAATTCTATTTTAGTTGTTTAGTGTTTACAATTGTATCTATACATCATCATGCAAACTGTGCTTTTAAAGTATAGTAAATGTATATTGATATATTTCTAACTGTTGTTACATTTTGTGGGGGCATTAGTGTGTAAAACCTTTCAGAGCTAGGTTGATATCAGGTAGTTGTAACACGGCTTTCTTGAAATAATATTGATTGATTGGGGTTTAACGCCGTTTTCAACATTTTTGCAATCATATCACGGCGGCCAGTTCACCAACTCATGTGTTTCTTGGCTTTCTCACACCAGTTTTTCATACAACATTCTGTCCAAGTAACTGGCTGCTTTCTCACATAGACTGATAGCCCATTGGTGGAAGACGAACGATGCTTGTCACAATGACTTTTGTCAAACGGCGGAAGGAATGTTGGCCGAGCTGGGGTTCGAACTCACAACCCCTAGATTGACATCCCGCGTCGCTACCGACTGAGCCACATGGGGCTCGGCTTGAAATAAAAGGTACCTTCGGTGCAAAAAGGTATGAATTTTGCATTTCTGACCAGTGTAGGTTCAGATCAGACTGTGATTATTCTTCGTTTATAATAATTTCTATGAGAGAATCTTCTAGCTAGCTTATGTAAAAAATTTATTTAGAGTGTCGATTATGGTCTGACTGTGCGGGTGCACAGTAGGGCTGTAACGATACATTCGAATATTCGATATAATCGAATACAGGTCTGTACGATACGTATTCGTTATTCGCCTCATCTATATTCGAATATTTACGAATATAATCAAAAGTTGTATGATTTAAATTAAATTCAATGTAACTGAACTACACACATAACAAACATTTTGTCACACTTGAAAACCGTTTAAGTTTCAAAGCGCATTCAGGGCTATATCTATATAGTACCCCACCCACAACAACTGACCACTGATTTTGCGACAGTTTTTTTTTTCATTTTCTCAAAATTGATGTTGTGTTCGCTAAAATTTATTTTGACATACGTTTTTTTGTGTGTGTTTAAAATGTGTTTTTAATGAATTCTGAATTATAATTCTATTGAAAATAGAGAATTCTCATTTAATGACAACAAAAACCCGTCAACAAAATATGGCGAACCAAATATACGTTGATTGTATGTAAAAATGTGTTAATTTGTGTTTACATGTTGTTAAATTCATGACAATATACGTGAATAAATATTCGTATTCGTTACCCTGTATTCGTGATACGTATCGTATTCGCCTCCTAGTGTATTCGTTACAGCCCTAGTGCATAGGTTGATCTGGATCTACACTATTCTCCAAAGCCAACTTGTACATTTTCGCCCGGACGAGCTGATTATTTATTCGAATACTCGTGAATCAAAAAAGTTTCCAAATTTTTTGCTCTTTAATATAATTTAGAATCTTACCTGACTGGAATTTAAAAAACAAACATAAATCGGGTTCCTGGTGGGAATGCTATTGTACGAGGTATATCGACGAGGAATAGCTATTTAACCGTAATCGTTTACCTGGTGCTTCAGTGATGCTTCCACCATACGCCGAAAATTACGTCCACAGAAGATTAGACTGTAGGGATGGGTAGGCTAATGAGATGTTCGATTATTGCAAGTCCCGTCGGTCGGTTGATCTAAACATGTTACATCGAGGATTGTGTTTGTCTCTACCCGTCGGGGATCGAGCCGTGATAACTCAGTCGGTAATGACAATTACAAGTATATCAATCCAGGAGTCGTATGTTAAATCCCCGGCTCAGCCATTCATTCTATTCAATTATTGCGGTAGTCAATGTGATTGTAGTCATCCGTCATCCATCAATGGGCTATATATATATATTTGGTCGCCAGATGCGTGGGAAGAACGTTGTGTAGAGAACTGCTGGGAGCACGACTTTGCTAGGAGAACGGCAGGAACATAGGTTAGATTAATTGGCCGTCGTAATATAACTGAAAAGAGCCGTACCGCAAGAGTGTCTGCGTAATGTATCGACCCAGATCAGCCTACGTAGACTGATCCGGGCAGACACATTCCGTCTTAGGGGGTAGAAGTATAGAGTAATGATTCCTGAAACAGAAAAATCCACAGGAGGCGAAAAGTGTCTTTCCGGGTAAGCCTGTACGGCATGCTTAGGCTGATCCGGGTCGATACTTTACGCAGAGCCCACAATGTCGGTTTTCTCGCGGGACGGCTCAAATACCGTTTAAACAGGGGTTAAACTCCATGTCTCGGCATCTGACTTTATTAATTATTTCATCAGATATGGTAATCTACAAAAGAGAACAAATGGCATGTAAACACACCTGATACTTATTTATGCCAACATCAATCTGCAGAAACAAAGCAAGTAATAAACGAAAAGGAATAAACAATACAATACTTATAGGTTATTTAACAGTGTTCTGTACAATACGGATATATATTTGGACGAGTACACAGCTTGGAAAATCATATTGGACGAGCCGCTAGGCGAGTCCAATATGATTTTCCAAGCTGTGTACGAGTCCAAATATATTCCGTATTGTACAGAACACTGTTAAATGATCTTTTTATTCTATACCTCGACTTCTTCCCCAAAATATATTTTGTATTGTGCAGAATAATGTTAAATGACCTTTTTATTTTATACCTTCAAATAATTTCTGACACAAAAAGTGTTTTTTGGTTTCTGTTCAATTACAAAGTCATCTATTTCAGAATCGGATAACATTTTAGTTTCAGTGTTACTCCTTGTTTGCAAACGACAATAATGATCCGGTGACAACAGGAGCTTTATCGTAACGTTTTATCTAGAGCGCCTGTCGATTCAGACTTTCATTCGGAACCTTTTCACGTGTTTCGGTCTTTATCATAGGTTTAACATGGGACCTGTGAATCGTACAATACGAAAAAAATACGGGTTATTTTGTACGCGCGTGCGTCCCGATACGGAAATATATTGTACGGTCACATGATTCGAATGAGCGTCTACGATTGGACGTATAAATTAGGTATAGAATAAATATACTTTATTACATAAAAACTACAAGTTTTATAGCAAGTTTTAACAAAATCATGACAAAAGACAATGGATTTTCCGAAGAGCCCCACATATAACCGTACATATTCAACCTAAAATTATTTTTCAGTGTTGTATCTATACACAGAAAGAAGACACATTTGTAATACAATATTGGTTGAGTGAGTATTATTATCGTATAACTTGGTGATTGAGTGTGTTTGTTATTATATTGGGGAAATATTATGTATAGGTACTTGTACGCTGTATGTGTTTTATATCTACTATTATATAGCACAATTGATATATATAAGATCCCATTTTGTATAACTTATTTTTTTGTAACTGATAAAGAACTTTGTCCATTGTTTTACAGATATATGAGTCTCTTCTAGCCATTTGGGGGTTGTAAAGCATCTACACACAGTGAAGACTCAGGATGTTCATCGGCCGGATAAATGTCAAACATACATTAATGCAACCTCTGACAACAAACTGAAAGTGTAGCCCCATTAGTTGTATGTCAATGCGCCTTAAGGTGGCACCAAAGCAAAGTGTCATTGAAACCCCAAATTGCTATACGCTGTTTTTATACATGTACATGATTATGGCTTGCGCGTATTTTCTTTATCAAATTAGTGTTACGTTTTCTTAAAATACACTTTCATGAGGTACAATACAATGAAATACAATATATTGTATTGCATAAAATCTACAAGTTGTATAGCAAGTTTATAACAAACACAATTCATAGCAAAGACAATGAATTTTCTGAAAAGCCCACGTATAACCGTACATATATAGATAACCAAAAAATTATTCTCATATTCATATCACAATGAAGACACATTTGTCAGATTTTACAATGCAAATGCAACACCTTCTGAATTAACCCTTTCAGCGCCGAATTGTTTAAAGTAGACTCTTCCATGTTCAAACTCAGACGACTTTATTTTCATGTTTTAGGATTTTTGGAATATTTTTATAACTCACAGCCAAATAAAGCAGATTGCAGGTGAGACAGCTCGTTACGAGCTGACTCACCTGAATCTGTATTGTTTGCAAAAAGCTCAATATTGCCTTTGGCGCTGAAAGAGTTAAACGTAAAGCGTGTTCGCAAGGTTAAAACATGAATTCATATTTCAACATAGAGCAAGATTAGACCCTGAAACTGAAATAGTTATATAATTGAGACGACCAATCTTAAATAATTGTGAATCTCACATAACACTGCGGGGGGTAACCTACCGTGTGAGTAATGAATTTGTATAATCATAGTTATGTCCCCTATGTATTGTTTTCCTTTCCCCCAACCCCAGGCTTAAGGGCAAGGTCAGACATTTTTTAAATAAAGGTTTACACATGTATATATAACATACATATCAAGAGCAAAGTGACGCAGTGGAAGCGTGCTGGGCCCATAACCCAGAGGTCCGAGGATCGAAACCTCGCTCTGCTAGAATATTGTTGAGATCTTTATTTTTCCATTTCATGCCTTGTATTTTTAATACTTTTCCTTTAGTCGGACTGTAGATAAAATAATATACTAATGCCGCGATTTGATTTTTATTCTTATGTTTTCCCATTTGGTATCTCCTTTAAAAAATCCTTCTCTTGCTAAACTCGAATATTTACGTAAGTATCGACTTTGATCAACATGTGTGCACAACGTAACAACAAGATCAATCTGCACATCCATTTCACGTTATTGTAGCAGACAGTTTAACCCTTTCCAACATACGACAATTTTGCAGCAGACGACTTTGAACATATTTTCTCAACAAGAGCGCCAAATGTCACAAAATACGCCCGTCCTGTTTTTTGGAGACCAAGTATAGTAGTAATTGGTTGTACGTCAGCCAAACTTAGAGAGCGGACACTGTTAGTACAGTTTTGGCCATATCGAGGGACATAATTGTGTAGTGACTGAGATAACGTTGTTAGTTATCAAACGTGACCAAGATATTCTGCCCATAAACATATTGTCTAAATTTGGTGATGATCGGATAAAGACTTTACAAGTTATTTAGCTGACAAGACCAATTTTAGGTAATTTCTATAATTAAAGGGCAATAACTCTCTATCGACTGGAGCAATATGGTTAGTTATCGAACTTGTCCAAGATATTACGCCAAAACACATTCTGACCAAATTTGGTGATGATTGGGCAAAAGCTCCTAAAGTAATTGAGCTGACTTGACCAATTTTAGGTAATTTCTATAATTAAAGAGGGATAACTCTCGATTGACTAAAGCGATATGGCTAGTTATCAAAATTATCCGAGATAGTATGCCAATACACATTCTGACCAAATTTAGTAATGATTGGATAAAGGCTTCTAAAGTTATTGAGCTGACAAGACCAATTTTAGGTAATTTCTATAATTAAAGGGCGATAACTCTCAATTGACTTAAGCGATATGGTTAGTTATCGAACTTGTCCGAGTTATTATGCCAATACACATTCTGACCAAATTTGGTGATGATTGGTTATAATAATAATGTATATTGTTTTATGGCGCATCGACAGCTAAGGTCATTTAGCGCGCAATTAAATTTAATTATTCATGTTCCCTGGGTAAACAAACCAGTACTAGGCTAGAAAATGTGCCTTGCCCAAGGGCACTCCACTATGACCGTAGTGCCGCGACTAGGGATCGAATCCCCGACGCTAACCACGGTGATGATTGGACAAAGGCTCCTAATTTTATTGAGCTGACAAAACCAATTTTAGGTAATTTCTATAATTAAAGGGCAGTAACTCTCGATTGACTAAAGCGATATGGCTAGTTATCGAACTTGTCCGAGATATTATGCCAATACACATTCTGACAAAATTTAGTGATGATTGGGCAAAGGCTTCTAAAGTTATTGAGCTGACAAGATCAATTTTTGGTAATTTCTATAATTAAAGGGTGATAACTCTTGATTGACTTAAGCGATATGGCTAGTTATCGAACTTGTCCGAGATATTATCATAATACATATATTGACTAAATTTAGTGATGATTGGACAAAGGCTTCTTAAGTTATTGAGCTGACAAGACCAATTTTGGGTAATTTCTATAATAAAAGGGCAATAACTCTTGATTGACTAAAGCGATATGACTAGTTATCAAACTTGTCCGAGATATCAGCCCAATACACATTCTGACAAAATTTAATGATTATTTGACCAAGGCTTCTTAAGTTATTGAGCTGACAAGACCAATTTTGGGTAATTTCTATAATTAAAGGGCGATAACTCTTGATTGACTATAACGATATGGCTAGTTATCAAACTTGTCCGAGATATTATCCCAATACACATTCTGACTAAATTTGGTGATGATTGGACAAAGGCTTCTAAAGTTATTGAGCTGACAACATACTGGACGCCGCCCGCCCGCCCGTACGCCGCAGGTAAAACTATAATACGATCCGTTTTTTCAAAACGGGCGTAAAAAAAGTAGAAAATCTCTATAATTGAATGGATAGCCTATGACTAAAAGTGGAAAACATTGTGACAAAATAAGAAATTGCTCGTTTTGAGCAATTTCTTCTTTTGTCACTATGTTTTCAAGAAGCCGTCTGCTGCAGAGGCGTCAGAAAACGTCTATATGAGGGAAATGGTTTTATGTAGACTTTTACCCATGTATATACCGTACAACGAAAAAGAGCAGAATGGCGCAGTAGAAGCGTGCTGGGCCCCATAACCCTGAGGTCCGAGGATATATATTCGACTTTCAACGTCTTTTGAAAAATCGGCATATAACTGCCTATGGCCATTTACAGCTTCACTTTAATAGCAAAGACAAATACATGTATTTAAACATTTAGAAATAATAAACACTGATAAACAGTATTCAGTATGAAAGAGAAAGAGTTATTGTATAAGAATATGATTTCTTAATTCCATGGCTTCGAGATCTTTAATGTATATGTGCTTAATCGTTTATAAACATACATGTATAAAATGCAATCTGTCTTTTAAAATGCTGAATATAGATATAACAATAATCCTTAATCACTGCAAAACATTTTTTCTTTTTGTATATCCGCATTGGACGTTTAGAAAATACAGCAGTACTAACTTTCGTCAAAGCCTTAAATAAACAAATATCAAAATGTTCACTCTTTTAGAATAAAGAATATAATAAAACAAAATATTTTATGACCCCCATGTTCTAATCTAATAAAGCCAAGCGGGCAGTGACAGATGGCTGGTAAACTAGCTGATGTTTACGCCAGTATTGTTCGGAGAAAGAGATCGCTCGATAGCCTAATAAGCCCCAAAGTTGGCAATGAAACTGTGACACAATAACGTTAAATTCAAGTTAATCTGGAGTTTACCTTGTGCGCATATATTAATCAAAGTCGTGAATTTCAACTTACGCAAGTGTTCGCGGTAAGATAAACTGGTATTCTAAACTATTCTGAACTATAGCTTTTAGTCGACCCTCTGTGTTTTATTTGAACCCATATCTGCTGCTATCATCACCATTTCTGTTATATACATTCGTTACACTTTATGGAGTATTATTTGCTTTAAAGTCACATTAATATTGAACAATTTAAACCAAGATGTAAGCGGACGTTTAATTTGTTACAAAGCATTGGCTATTCTTGTTTGAAGTCTCAAATTGCGGCAATGCAACTAGTGTTATCCTATTCAATAAGACTTATGTTTACGGGGTTAGCGTGCCCAACACTAACATGGTTGTACCATCTTACCATATGGTAAAAAGTCGAACTGTTCTTAGAAGCTAAGATGAACATTCTAGTATAGATCAATGAGATCACGCGTTTACCGAGCATGCCATGCGATTCAGCAGCCATTTTCTAAATATGAGACGAATCCGTTTTGCCAAGAAACCCCCTAAGGTTAAACGAATAACTTTCGACGGAAATCGCTGAACAACACAATATGTGCGAAGATTTGTGTTGCAACATTCCAATCAGCAGCCAGAACAGGAATTGGCGAATCATGCGGATGCTTGTGGTCGTGGTAAACGTGATCAGGTTGCAGGAACTTCCTTCTTTTTCAATCCAGGTAATATTCAATTAAAATTGTCTGCAGTTTGACTGACATACATATAAATGGCATTTGAATACAGGTTACCGGATTGTATGTGTTTCCGGAAACCTCGCCCTTATAGTCCCTTACAAAACTTGTTTGCGTAGAAATGAGTGTATACCATCATCAGAATCCATTGAATATATGGAATTGAAAATCATTGTAAATTAAATGTGTATATGATTGATTTGATCACTCCTGGTATTTTAACCTTGTCTGAAAGTGTAAGTAGAGAATGCTGAGAACCGGTTTTGTCTTTGCCCGATTTGGTCCAAAATGGCAGTAACCATTTTGACTGGTGAGGTCTTTCTTGCATAATGCTTAGGTTCACGAAAATGTATTACTTAACCCCATCTATCACGTAACAGGAATGCACAAGGCGAAAATCAGCTTTTACTCATCTGTCCTCTAGGTCGACGCTGTAAGTACATGGTCATATCTATGATGTAGGGAATTTTTTAAAAATGCAATTATTTATCGATATTTTGGGTTATTAATAGTTATTCAATCTGATAAGCAGTATTTGCGGTTGTAATTGAGGCTGGGATAAAAATATGCACTCTGACTCTCTTGATTCACCCACCACTTTATCCTTATTCAGCTTGCTGGATCTTATGCCTGTTTAATTGACAATCAATCCTTCAACTAACAGTACCATTACAGGGTCTTTACTGGCCTTTATTTCTTTTTGGCCACCATAATCAAAACCATCATTTGCGTGGGTGGAAGATACAACCCAATGGTTATTGATCTACAAGTAGGTGATAAAATATACCCCACGCTATGCTTATACCATCGCAGGTGACATGTTTGACATGTTGTGTACTGTGGATTATGATTGATTTTTAAGCCAGATTGAGATGTTTTGAGCTGCCCCGCGAAAAAAGACCATTATGTCTTTTATAACAAATAATGTATGGCAATTAATTTTTTCGCCATTGGCAAATGTGCCAAATTACAGAGGAAACGCTGCATAAGATTCATCTAACAAATTTTTTTTTTTTAGAAAACTGCGCGTTGCAAACGTTTGTGTGACCAATCACATAATTCAATCGTGGGTATCGATTAAAAAATCCAAAATAATATCGTGAAAGCTTTATTAAATTAATTTTCCAATCTAAAGGTACATAATGTGATACTCTGATCCAATTGAATTATATTTAAGTGAACTTAAAAGCTGTAACCATGCAAACACTGTTAGCTAAAAGGAAGTCCACAAACGATATCAAGTTAATTGTATGGAGATTATGGGAATATCATTAACCTCAACTATTTCTTTTCTACAGATGCAGTTACATACAAAGAAATGCAGACAAAGCTGCTGGAAAAATGGCGAAGTATACGACAAGATCTACTGTCCACTCGCATTGAGGAAATGTGTTGGACAATGTTGTTGCAGTTGCATTATAATCTAATATTGATAAATGGCATCCTTTCTTTTTCAAAGAAAGTGGGTTATTAAAAGTTATTATTCCAAGGTGAGAAGACTCCATCTTTTTTAATAAGATGCTTATAAATTACCTCGAGGATTAATCATTGTATTTTTGGCCGGATTGCTCTAGAAATTTCGGTCTATAGATTGGCGATGTCCGTCTGTCCGTCAACATTTTGGTTAAAGTTTCAGGTTGAGGCAAAATCTCAGCTCTGGAAAGGGTTACAAACTTGAAACTTTGCCTGAAGGTAACCAGTAACAAGTTCTATTGATTTCTATGGTTACTTTGACCTTGACCTTGCGATGTCCGTCTGTCCGTCCTGGTGACCGAGTACTTGTGGGGTGTTCGTTTTTCCTAAATAATATTTTTGTTTGTTTTATATAGGTATCTTATTTGCATATTAATGCTATTCATTCAGTAAAATGGGAAAAAATACGGAATGAATAGCATACATGTACTTGTGGGTTGCAACCCACAAGTTTGAAACAAAAGAAATAACCCCACAAATAATACACTTCATGGGTACGTCCGTCTGTCTGTCCGTCATCATTTTGGTTAAAGTTTCAGGTTGAGGAAAAATCTCAGAACTGGAAAGTGTTACATACTTGAAAATTTGCCTGAGGGTAACCAGTAACAAGTTCTATTGATTTATATGGTTACTTTGACCTTGACCTTGGTTTGTCGATTTTCAATGTAAAATTGCCGACAATCCGGCCTTACCGTCTTCAGCGGTTTCGTGTTGTAAGATGGATTCATTTTATATAATATTTAAACATTCTGCTGTTAATTGTTGATAATCTACACTACATTTTTTCTTTTTTCAGGGGTGTTTGTATTCTCCTTTCGTCATCGAAAGAAAACTAAGCAGAAATGACCACCGGTGCGACCAACAGTACACGACGGCCATTTATGTTGTGGATAGTGAAGGTAATGCAGGAAATAAAGAAAAACTTTTCTTAAGCATAACAGGAGAGACTTTAACATAATTGTGTAATAATTGTGTTCTACGTCAGATATGCACAAAGATTGCAAAATGCACACTGCTCTTTTACTTATTAATGTGTCACTTTCTTTCAGTTTGACATTATTATGAAACTGACTTGGTACTTGTTGATTTTAAAGATTTCATACAAGTCAATGTCAATACGGATCACTGATCTATAACATATAATCATAGAAGTTGGGGTGCTTTTATGAAAGGTCCCCTTGACTGTAATTACAAATGACTTTAACAAGACGCAAAACATAAAACTTGATGTTTTGCTTCCAGTTCAGACTTCCCGAAACTCTTGTCAGACCTGACTGACAGATTATTGAAAGGTCTGACTAAATACCCTTTATTGTCAGCCCAAAATGTCTGACACAACAGATAAATTTGCAAATAAACATTGGAAGTTTCAATAATATTTGTTTGGAATCATGCTTGGATTTGTTAATTTGAGTCCGTGAATAAGAAATTCCGGTTTTTTGGGGAACAAAGAGAATAATATGCAACCTCCAAATATAAAGATTAGGGATGGGACCGAGTACGCGAGTACCCGAGTACTCGGTCGGACGTCCGAGTACCGGTTATCAAAATAGGTATTCGAGTACTCGATTAATTATTTTCCATTTTTTCTATCTTTCATCTGATAAAAGTATGTTAAAGTAAATAAAAACTTAAAATGTATTGAATCTGTTTCTTATTGAGTTACTAAATAAGTCGGTAAATCAGCGGTGAAGGTAAATTAAACAAACAGCTAACTCCTTTTCGTCTGAAGATGGTACTTAATCCATTTTAATCCGTTTAAATTGGCGGTTTGATTGCAATCGCGAGTCCTTTACGAACAACGTGACAAACAGGTAGTCAGCGATAACAATATAATCTCCAGTCAATTAGCAACCATATGTCAAACAACATGTCAAACATGGAGGGCCATCGGTTTTTCACACCTTCGTCGTAATAGTGCTTTCAATTGTCGACACGTTTTAATTGGATAGTGGTAAGAAATACAAATCACTATGATTCGATAAGAACTGTTGCAATTGATTGAGTAATTGTTCGTCAAATCATTTGAAACATTTTCTATCATTCTTACCTATTCGAACGAAAAGGAAAACAACAAAATTACAACCATGCCTCCTGCTAAATCAGCCGTCTGGAAACATTTCAAGCGCACAGCAGACGACAAGTCCGTTAAATGCATGTAGTGCACATATTACGGATACCGGTTAATTCGAAAACCGAATGAAAAAAAAACCATTCTGATTGTTGATTTATGTTCCTTATTTTCATAGATGATAAAGATATTCTTTTATTAAATGTATTGTTTATCATTCTTGGTATTGTTTTCCATCCACCATTTGACTTGCTTTTTGTCCGCGAATTAAAAGAGATATACAGTCTGCACCCAAACGTTTGGATGTTTACGCCAATGCAAATTCTGGATGTATTTTTTGAATTATTTTGTTTTCAAAAATAAAACAACTATTTTTTCAAATATCAAATATTAAACGTAGAGGCGAAAACAAGCGCATGCTTGTTCTTAAAAAAATCAATTCAAGTTTAGTGCACGAAGACAATACTATTCGAGAGACAAGACGTTTGATGAACGAATTTACACAATGTGATTTCTTGCGAGTACCCGAGTACTCGATCGGAAGAGTTCACGAGTACCCGAGTACTTATATCGGTACTCGTTCCCATCCCTAATAAAGATATATATATTCATGTCTGAAGTTCCTGTCATCAAGCCTTACCAAGAACTGCTTTCAAGATTGCTTTTAGTAAATCAAAATGACCAAAAGCTTCTTAAGTTGAAAATTGTTTGGTTTGACAAGTGAGCTCCAGGTCTGACAGAACTATCTTATCAGTCAGACCAAATGTCTGACAGGAGTCTCACGAGTTTCGGAATGTCTGCCAGTTACCACTTATCTTCATCGCTAAATAATTATAATTGTATTTATCTCCTCAACTTACATAAATGTCAACATTCTTGTAATACCGTGCTATTACTTACATTTGTTTGTGTCTGAACAGCATGTCTTAACTTTGAGCAATTAGGTCACATTGTGGTTAATATGAAAAAAAGATTAAGGTTGAAGTCTGTCTCATTATAGGTCAACAACATGGACTGCACGACAACATTTTGCAAATGTGAAGAACCAGCTATCACATTCATAAGGTACGATATGTGGCTAGCCACACCAACAAATCCTAAGATTGGATTCAGCCTCAGGTTCATGGAACTGCTTGCAGTGCTACAGCTTGAATGCCATATACCAGCCAAAACATTTTGTGATGCACTACGCTATATGCGTACATTTTCATTTAGCCTAGTTGCGGAGGTAAGTGAAATTAAGTTACTTGTTAGTTAGATGCTTATATTTAAAAATATCTAAAATATGTCTATTTGACAATGACTTGTTGGCTGTTGTACGTCTGCTATCGTTAAACCACAGTTTGTTAAAACACAGTTGGACTTGCAGATCATAATGAAGAGTTGGTTCAGTTAAATGCTGTTTTTGTAGAATGTTTCTGAATACAAATGTATTCATTTAATTCAATAGTTTTAGTTTCTGGTATCACTTAATTGTTAAAATGGTATACTTTAGTTAATGCTCTCTTGGTTACAGACTTAGATTCATAGAAATTAATAGCCATGTAAAAAATATATTTCTGAATCTGTGATAAAACATGAGAAAAACAATTTTTCTAACCTGATGACTACAACATCTAGTGGCAAGCTAGTATAAGCATGGTATCAGCTGGTTACATCTCAATAACAGAAAACAGAATTATCCACTTTAGCTAAGTAGGTTCTATATTTGCTTTTCTTAACAGATTTACTTATTATTGATATTTCAGGGAAGAAACATTTACAGAGCACTTGTAGGTGATTGTTTAGCTGAATACAATTGTCATCGGTCGTGTCTTAATACAAGACACTTAATCACAGACATAACTTTTGGAAGGGAATGTCCAATATGTGAAAAGGTAAGCAAATCTGTGTTTAAATAGCACTAGTTAATGTCTTTTAAAATTTGAATAGATCTATTATTCAAAACTGCTGCTAATTTATTATTTTATTAAAAATACAGTTCATTTGCAGTAACTCAAATTGGGGTACGTTACGATGCATGTTATAAAAATTGCCAATTAAAACGGATTTTTTTTTATATTTCATAACAAAATACAAGATGTTTAATATATATGATAATATTGAATAAATAAATAAAAGTTAGTGCATTATCGCATTTCAACTGCGTCTTTTCATATTTAAATATATATCTAATATTAAAGAGAAGTTGCCAGGTCTGATGACCAACATCAGTTTAATTTAACCTACATTTATGAATTATTGCAACTTCATTGTAGGATGCCCAGTCAATTACAGTTGCAGTGTTGTTGATTGTACCGTATATTTATATTATTAAATTGTTTTTTATGTCTTCAACACAATTTGTTACAGGAACCAGCCATTGTGTCTATGGATGGCAATTTTGGATTAGTTCACAAAAAACATCTGGTGAAGGCCATGGACAGCAGTCTAGTAGGCATGGGGATTTGTTCTTCCAAGAACATGATGATTTCAAGCATTTCATGAATGACTACTATTCTGACAAAAAAAATCAAACATCTGTAAGTTTTACATCCTGTGTTAATCTTGTCTTAAGAAGTTGATTCAAGACCAAAGTAATTGATAAAGCGTTAATCACAGAAGGATTAACCTTGTATGTTTCTTTGGTTTTCCTTTGTTATATAGTATCTGTTAAACATTTCAACCTTTGAAATGAACCCTTTTTACAAAATTTATCAAGTTCAACACAATTGATTGATTTATAGTTTCACTGGCTGAAAGCGAGTCAAAGGTTATGTCATGGCTAATTGTCTGTCATCTGTGCGTTATTTTAACATTTGGCTTAAGGCAACTTCTCCTCTGTAACCACTAGGCCAATTGGGATGAAACTTCACTGATCTCTCTCAGAATCCTTCAATTTGTTTTTAATTTTGTTTAAGAACTTTGACTATCGTGGAATAGAAAAGGTGGCCAAAAGGCAAAACCATTAAAAATCTTCTTCTCCGAATCTCCTTGCAGGATTTATTTACACAGGGATGTTCATTGGGCAACTCTAACAAATTCCTACAAATCTTTTGAATCCATGAAGAAAATTGACTACCGGGGCATGGAAAAGGGACCCAAACACCCCTGCGCAAAAATTAAACAAATCTGTTTGATAGATATCCATATAATTACATACTCAGGATTGATCCTTACAATATTCCCTGTCAGATTCCTTCAAATTATTTGGATCCATTCATAACTCTTTGGCTACCTGGGCATGAAACAGGGGTCAAAATGCAAGATTTTTCAGTTATTAAGTTTCTTTTCTAGGAATGTTCTAATTTCCAAACCGGAAATGCCATTCGATCAAATGATGAAATCAAATATGCTTGATATCACAGGCGTTTTTGGAAGTGTTTATAAGCATGATATTCCAGTGCTCATGTTGGACATGTTTTATGGAGCAATGTATATATTTAATATATTTATACATATGTAATATTCCATGTTGTTACTGCAAGTCGCGACTCAGAAATAAGTCATTAACAATTATCTGCTGATTTACTGAAGTTAAAGAAAAAAATGTAACATCTACAATAAAAAGCAAATACATTTTTCTGGGTTGAATTCAAACAGGTGTGCATAGAAATTATTTCTGACTTGTTTTTGGAAGTGTTTATAAGCATGATATTCCAGTGCTCATGTTGGACATGTTTTATGGAGCAATGTATATATTTAATATATTTATACATATGTAATATTCCATGTTGTTACTGCAAGTCGCGACTCAGAAATAAGTCATTAACAATTATCTGCTGATTTACTGAAGTTAAAGAAAAAAATGTAACATCTACAATAAAAAGCAAATACATTTTTCTGGGTTGAATTCAAACAGGTGTGCATAGAAATTATTTCTGACTTGTTTTTGGAAGTGTTTATAAGCATGATATTCCAGTGCTCATGTTGGACATGTTTTATGGAGCAATGTATATATTTAATATATTTATACATATGTAATATTCCATGTTGTTACTGCAAGTCGCGACTCAGAAATAAGTCATTAACAATTATCTGCTGATTTACTGAAGTTAAAGAAAAAAATGTAAAATCTACAATAAAAAGCAAATACATTTTTCTGGGTTGAATTCAAACAGGTGTGCATAGAAATTATTTCTGACTTGTTTGTAGCACAATCGCCCAAACTGGAAACCATAACTACGTCTGTCCTACTTCCCTGTATTTCCCATTCCTTACAACATGACCTGTCTGACCTTGGAATAAACACCAATAAGCAATTTCATTGAAGAAAGTAAACATGATATATTGACGTTGCCAATATTAACATGAATTTACTGAAATTTAAGTTAAAGGAAGGTGGGAAACATATCCGAAAATGAATTGTCATATCCAAAAGCACACACTGTGCAAACAGATTGTTTAAGTAAACATGCTTGTCCAATTTATCAGTATGTATCAACAAGGTTGTAAGCAGCATAGTTAAAACGTAATTGAAGATGTGGAATAATAAAAAAAAAACCTGCCTCACACAGGCTGTTGCACCTTAGGATATTATAAGAATATGACAACCATTGTAAACATTTGAGGTGTGTCTGCTCAACAACTGAAAATGTATATTTAAGTTTTGATTTTCCGATGAAGTGTTCCAATTCATTTGAACAAAGAATGTTATTTTGATATAATCTTATTTCCCTGTCCTTATACAGCCAAAGTGTGGTTGGCATGACAAATCACTTTGCATAATTCAGGTGAGCGATTCAGGGCCATCATGGCCTACTTGTTTAACCGTACATGCATATCAAGTGGACTCATTTATACCGGGACTCGGGATTGTCCCAGGCAATTGACTGTATGACTCGCCTACTTTCAGGCAACCAGCTGTTATTTGATTGTTATTAAACCTAAATCCCTCTTCTATTATCATACTTACCCCCATAACCTCTTCTTCCTTGAAAGATAATGAAACCACTGCAATATTAATTTATGATACTTCTAATTATTCAGCTATTATTGATTTGCTTGAAATATGTTTCTCGAATAACCAAAATCAAGCTGAAATAAAAATCATGCAATCTCGTTTTTCCATTCTAGTTCCACTATTTATGAGACCAATTGTTCATTTTCAAAATATATTCTATCCTATTTGAGCCAATCACATTGAATCGGGAATTTTATTTATATAAATTAATCGTTCTTTCATACATGATTTGAATTTTTTCTTTAAGGTTAGGCTACCCAGCATATATCCTGAAGAAAGTTTTGCAAAACCGCAATGAGGAACTTCTTGTAATGTACGATATAGCCTGTACACTACACAAGCATTTTCAGGTTAGATATAAACTTAAATAAAACATGTTCTTAAGGGAATGAAAGTTCCATAGACTTTTCAAGACATGGTACCACCAGTCTTAGGATGAAAACTTGGAAGATACTAAGATTGAGTATAGATCAATACTATGGTCACAAAAGTGCAGACTTTCCTTTTACATGAATTAGACCATAGGCCAATGGCTCCCGGATCACCACAAGGAATACAGAGAACCAGTTAATAGTAGTTTAACTTATTGACCAATACCAACATTCTGGTTAGCTGAACATTTGCATTTATGTGTTGTATAATTATTAGAACGGCAACTATAATAACAGTATTAGTTGTTAAGCTCCACTGGCTGAAAGCCAGTCGAAGCCAGTCAAGCTTATGTCATGGCGAATTGTCTGTTGTGCATGCGTCTGGCCAATGGGGATGGAACTTTACAGGAAGCAGCCTCTCAATTATCTCTCGCAGGTTCCTTCAAAAGACAAAAATGTTAAAAAATCTTCTTATCTGAATCTGCTTGCAGGAATTTCATATAATTACACAGGGATGTTCCTTGGGTGACCCTCTACCAAATTCCTTCTAATCTTTAAATCCATTCAGAACTTTAACTACTGGCATAGAAAAAAGGCCCAAATCCCCCCAAAAATATCCATATAATTACACATGATTGATCCTTACAATGTTTTCTATCAGATTCCTTTAACTATTTTGGATCCAATGAGAACTCTTGACTACCACGGCAAAAAAAAGGGCCGAAAGGCAAATATCTTTTAAAATATCCTCACCGGAATCCATTTGCTGGATACAGGCAACCAATTTTTTAGCTCTGGGTTGACCGTTGACAAGCACAATTTTCTATAAATGTAAACAATTTAAAAGTGAAAGTAGGTTTTTAATGTCGACTGCTTTTCGTTAAGCAATGTTTAACTTTGAAATAAACGTATTAACCTCTTTTTTTTTAAGTTAAATTATAAAAAAAAAACAGATCTTGGCAAGTGAGGTTTTTTTACGGACAAGTAAAACTATTACAGAACCCCTAGATCACATATATGGTTATGTTACTGCAAATGTGTCTATGGTAATATTTTGCAGCATTTTCTTTAAAGATAACTTTATATTTATTCTGACATTATGGCTCAACTGCAGTTGTCTTTTTATACTGATTTACGTGCAATTGTTCACATGTAAAAGCCTGTTAGTAATACAGACATAATCAATTTCATATTAGTTGTTTCTGCTTCAGATACTGCCATTTAAATGAATGTATCCTATGTGCCTCTCCGGGCATTTTAGCTATAAAATTCATCTTATTCATTAGCTCTACTGGCAAAATGCCAGAAGAGCTTATGCCGTAGCGTGGTGTCCGTCGTCCGTGTGGCCATTGCATCCCTAAACAATTGCTTGTGAACGCGATAAAGTCTTACGTTTTTATTGTATATCAATCAAACTTCTACAGTAGTTAGATATCCATGAGAGCTCAGTTCCTTTTGCAAACCAGCCAGATCCGCCCATGCAAGACTAGATTATGGCCCTTGAAATTGTCAAAATTGCTATAATAGAGTTTGTGAACACAATAGAGGCTCCATTTACTATCTGATCTTCACCAAATTAGATAGTAGTTAAATATTGTAGAGCTTGGTTCCTTTGGAAAATGGTCCTTGAATTTGCCAACATTGCTATAATAGAGCTTGTGAACACAACAGAGGCTCCATTTACTATCTGATCTTCGCCAAACTTAGATAGTAGTGAAATATTGATGAGAGCTCAGTTTCTTACGAAAACCAGCCAGATGTGTCCTTGCATGACTGGATTATGGCCCTTGAAATTGTCAAAATTGCTATAATACAGCTTGTGAACACATTAAGTTAAATAAAACATTTTTCTGGGTGTCTGTAGTTTTTAAAGGACTAGTAGCATTGCAGTAATAATATATTGTCATTTCAGCTCGAGTATGGACAGCGATTTACTCCAGGCACGGGATTGACAGACGGTGAAGGCACAGAAAGACTTTGGTCATACCTTCGGGGGTTTAAAAAGATAACAAAAGAAATGTATATTAATAACACACAATATCTTCTAACGGACGCCTTACTACATCACTCTTCAAAAGTAATCGGCAACCTAGGTAGTAATATTAAATAAGATTATTTTTAAAGCCTTTGATTTTTCAATTTTAAAAAACTCAGGATATAAACCAGGTTCTAGTTTACATCTGGCTCACACATCAATATAAATACTAAGAGTAAAGATTCTATATCTGAAAGGATTCAATAATAGGTATGATAAATTTAGGGACTGATTTAAAATTAATTGGAATCAAGATGGTGTAAATATTGTCTATCATAATGAACTGGTTTATTTGGGGTTTCACCAATAGCTGAAATCTAATGGTCAAATACATGCAACGATGGCATTTAACTTAAGTTGCAACCGTATAATAATGATATTTGACAATTTATTCTTAGCTCACCTATGGACGAAGTGCGAGGTGAGCTTTTGTGATCACTCATCGTCGTCATCTGTACGTCCGTCTGTTAACAATTTCCTACAAATGACTTCTCCTACTAAACCAATGGACTGATTTCATAATAACTTTACAGGAATTCCAAGTAGAACTTTGGTTGCTGCGGCATCAGAAAAGGGTAAGATTGCCAAAACTTTAATAAATTGTCCAAAAGTACTGGCTTGATTTGAAAATAATTTTGCACTAATTTTCCTTGGGGCACCCTCTACCAAGATTGTTCAAATTCTTCCGATCCGTTGAAAAACATGGCCGCCAGGCTGCGGAGCTTGTTTTCCTTGTATGTGCAATGTAAAATCTTTAAAAATCTTCTTGTCCAAAAGAACTGGCCCGATTTAAAGATAATTTGGCACAAATGTTCCTGTAGGGACCTTCTACCAGGATTGTTCAAATTAATCCGATCCATTGAAAAACATGGCCGCCATGGCCGGGGCTTGTTTTCCTTATATGTGCATTGTAAAATCTTTAATAATCTTCTTGTCCTAAAGTACTGGCCCGATTTATAGATAATTTGGCACAAATTTTCCTTGGGTGACTTACCAAGGTTATTCAAATAAATCTGATCCGTTGAAAAACATGGCCAGCAGGGGGTTGCTTGTTTTCCTAATATGTATAGAGTAAAAAACTTTGAAAACTATTGAAGTTTTATTAAATCAGGTGAGCGATATAGGGCCATCATGGCCCTCTTGTTTGGTATTTCAAGTATCAAATTTCTGTTTCTGTGGTTCAGTGAAACCCCTGCATATAACATCAGCTGCCTATTTTCATTACATACTCTTTAAAAAAAAAACATAAGTACTTTATTAATCTTACATTCTTTTAAGCTCACATGGGTGAAAGGCTCAAAGTGAGCTTTTGTGATTTTTTTTTTCTGGTGTGTCTCATTATATTGTCTGGCATCACCTTTTGATTGTTAACATGATAGAGGTCACGTTTTTATACCGGATTACCATCATAAAAACATGCTAGGAATGTTTTTGCTTATGATTTCTCAGTTCCTTTCTAACTGGGTAAATCTTTTGTAAAAATCTAGGTCACTATGTCAAATCAAAGAATCACCTTGGTAATGTAACACACATTATAGGTCACAAATGTCATTCAGTTATCTTTGCGAGTGTTTTTCTTGAGTGTATCACAGATCAGTTTGAAACTCTATCTGGGAAAAAAAGGTTGGTCACAAGGTTAAAGCAAAGAAAACATTCAAAGGCCTTATCTTTCATCTGATTATCATCCAAGTTGGTAGAATTGATGATCCCTGCTAAAATCATTCAAATCTTGCTCATGGATTAGGCAGACACCCTTCCCTTGGGGTTAAACCTGGTTTTCTTTTAACTTCTAAATGTTTTATAAATACTGATCCTGTATAAGTTAAGAGGTGTGTTCAAGTGAACCATATCAGCAGTTTTGACATGGATTTAACCCTTTCCCTCATATAGACGCCTCTGTAGCTGGAAAACATTGTGACAAAAGATAGAATTGCTTTAAACAACCAATTTTTCCCTTTGCCGCAATGTTTTAAACATTCTCCAATGATAAAACTTTTGTTGATTTGTTGATAAGAGATTTTCTATATTTTGCCCAGATGATTTCAAAGTCATCTGCTGCAGATTCATTGTATCATGGAAAGGGTTAAACAGCAGTTGAATACCAAATAATATTTTTGGACGGATTTATCTAGCAATTCCGGTCTATAAATTGGCGATGTCCGTCCGTTCCTACAGAAGGACACTTATTGGGTACTGTTGTTGTCCTAGAGCACACCCACCGCCATTATAAGACACTGTTTTAGGTGAGGTTTTTTTTATAATTTTATAATGGGTATCTAATTAGCATATTAATGTTATTTATTCCTTGTTGGGTAGTACCCAAGAAGAATATAACAAAGGAAAATATCCAACAAATACCCATTCGTAGACATGTATGTCTGTCTGTCAGTCAACATTTTGGTTAAGGTTTCAGGTTGAGGAAAAAACTCAGCACTGGAAAGGGTTACAAACTTGAAACTTTGCCTGAAGGTAACCAGTAACAAGTTCTATTGATGTCTATTGTTACTTTGACCTTGACCTTGGTTTGTCGATTTTTGAAGGTCAAATTGCCGACAATCCGGCCTTACCGTCTTCAGCGGTTTCTTGTATGAAAAGTAATAATACAAATTGTAATTTTGTTTCAGCATTAAGGTTGAAAGAAAAGTTGTCTCGGGTAACAACCACGGTGGAAGAAAGTGAAAAGCTTTTGGCATCTATACTTCAAGAAGAAAATGGTAAGAAAGTTACAATGCCTAAAGAGTAAACATACAACTCCTCACATCTTGAAAAAAAAAATTGTGATTTTGTCAACCATTTTATTATTTTTTGTATTTATACATTTATTGGTATTGTTTTTAATTAATTAGCTTACAACCGGCAGAATCAATATTTAGATATTTACATACCTTTAAAGTGACTTTTGATTCTATCAAATTTGTAAAATCGAGGTCATGACAGATATTTGGTTCCTCTAGTTACAGCAAGCAATGTGTGTTGTGCATAATTACTGTTACTGTTACCTATACATTTGTCAGCATTACAATAGTTTTGAGTCAACTGAAAATTTCGGTTGCACAAATTGTAGTTTTCAATCTAATGGACAATTGATTGAAACTTTTCATATCCCTATTTAATGCCACCAGGGTCATGATACTTTTGAAGGGAGCCATTCAAACACAACTTGTGTTACATAATATTTTTATTAAATCCAAAATAAATCCAGTAGATTGAATCCACCAGTTTCATAGTAGAAGTCTTAAATTGATTAACATGTTTTATCATTTTTAAAGCAAATTCAAGCTAGTCTATTAAAGCCCATTTCTGCTGATAAATACGTGTCTTGCCATTAGGTACATTGTACACATAGAAACATGTGATCAGTGTCATTATAATAACTGAATTGTATTTCAAACATATTTTTCTCCTACGTTTTGCGTAGCATGGTAGGTAGGCACTTAGAGATTATTTTTTTTGTCCGGCGTCTGTCTGTCCATCCGTCTGTCCGTCACACTTTCAATGAGCAGGTGCAGGTGACAAACCTGCTCCGCGGAGCACTACATTCTTCTGTAGCTGTTAATTGGAAAGCAGTTTAACCTGTGCTATTCGGCACATGTATTAAGCAACAACTTGTCTTGAGCAGCCAGTACTCAAACTTCCACCCATTATAATACAGAATAAATTAAACAGTTTATAACATCCACCTTAGTTAAGGAGCCACTTTTCCAACTTCCATTAAGAAGATGCATTAAACAGATGTATCTTCATATTACAAATAAACACATGTTTCTCAGAAAAAAATATAAGAAATGTATTTGTATTGCACTAGGGCTTGTTATGATAGAAAATAAAGATATTTAATAAACATCGAAGGTAATAACGAGCATAGCTCGTTATGAGGTTTAACCTTAATAAGGGGAAATTTTCTATATTCAGTATGGAAAAAATTTGGGTGCAAAGATACAACGGCCCAGCTCATGAAATCCAAATGGAATTACATAGAACAAAGCAGGGAACCATGGCCGACATTTATTCATATCCGGCCGACGTCACATCCGTCCAAATCAAGCTGGTTCCCGAGATAACGGCAATAACTTTTTTATGTACAGTAAAGGCTGATAACCAGAACCTATCGGCTAGGATACCATTTGTTTTAGGTAATAATTTTTATCCCTCTCGTTTTCGTAACATATATTAACACAGACAATATCATTCTGGCGTTCTTGTAGGTAAGATCTACCTATTGTAAATTTGAATGTTTTGCATTCATTGACGGATGTTCCTGGCGATGGGATAACTGTCTGATAAAATGCTCTTCGTGGTTAATTTGTTGCACTGACTAGATCAATAACAATGCTTCACAGAGACCTACTAAAGTCGTCAGTTCTTCTGACAAAACTCCTTTGGACGGAGATCGATGCAAACATTGGTTGAACATACAACCTGTGACCCAAATGAGAGACATGTATTTATAACTAAACTAAACTAAACACTAAAACAATGTTCAGTTGTGTGACAGACAACAAATATAAGATGAAAGGTGGGATATTTTGCCATTAAACTGCAAAGTTTCTTTTAAATTCTCAATTCCTTTATTCTAGCTATCACTATTTGTGTTGTTTCGTTAGTGATGCGAAACTTCCACGCTTACTGTATGATGTAAGAAATAAATATGACCCTAAGTCCCTCTGCATAAATATCACAAAAATAGCACATAAGAAAGTAAATCTATTTTTAGAAGTGTTCTTGGAAGCTCTCGAGTGCAGATTGTTTACACATTTAATGACGTAATATCTTACGTGTCTACTGCATGGCATCCACTTCATGTTTTAGTGGTGAACACATTTGCAATATGGACGGAATATTTAAGAATAATGGCTAATCAGTTAAAACTAACAGCTTTTTAGGCTAAAAGAACCCAAGAAGAAACGTCCCCAGTGTATTCAAGAGACATATCGGGTGTCCAAAAAAGAAACTTGACTGGAGACACATATCCGTGGCCGAGACGGATTTATATAGGCATGCCTTGTGCTGTGTGTTCTGAACAAAAAAATTTAAAAATGTTTTTACAAGTGAAAAAACGATGTGATAATCAAAAATTAATCTTAACAAGGCAGATTGCATGTCAGGACGGTAGCCAGAAATCTCGACTCAAAGAATTGTCGACCCCATTATCGGTTTATATAGGTGTGAATGGATGGTTTAACACACAGGTGTCAAAAACAAAAGACTGATTATTGATACTTACTTACCTGTTGATTGATTATTTAAATGATCTTGATGTGTTCTAAATAGTTAATCTGCTGCAGACGCCTTTGAAAACATTTGGTGAGAAAAGGAGAATATGTATATGACAGGTTGACTTCTGGCTAAGGTATTGTTATATTAATGAATAAGGAAGATTGTGAGAAAAAGAGGAAATGTCCTCTATCAAACAATACTTCAAATCTTAAGAATACTTTGAAAACAATGATATAGGATAATTTATAACAATGTTAAAACAAACATCATTATTACATTAATCATTATCAAAATGTAGTGATTATACAACAAAATAACCATCATCCATTCACACCTATATAAACTTGGGTCTAAATTGGGGTCGACTATTCTTAGGAAATTGGGGTCGGGAATTCTGGAAGCCGTCAGGACCACTGCGATGCTTTAAAAGAATCCACATCTTGCAGAACAGTTCAATCTTAAGAATTAGAAAATTATGCACAATGATTTTAATTCAAAAGCATTGTGAGAAGTATAATTGCATATTGTCAACAATTTGACCTTCTTTCACAATGCTTTCAAACATCATAATTATGCTGAAAGGTCAAATGTCATCTTCATAAGATAAACATATATGTAAGTTACATCTGTATCATCAGTAATTATAATAATCATATGTCAATTAAAATGTTGATTTATCTTTGATTGTCAACAATATCTGTATAAACCCCTCAATGAAATGGCTACTTTTTCTGAACAAAAGTGGGGAATTGACCCCCTTTCAAAAAATTATAGAAGCATCTTTGCCCAAATATACTCAAATGGAAAATGTATAAAAATACCAAAATACACCGGAATCCTCAAAGTCTACCTAATTCTTAAAAAAATGCCCCAAATATTTGAGTCAGAATTCAGTGAAGATTGGGATTTTCCGCACAAATTGGGCGATAACTGGTTGTATCTCCAGAACATTGAGCGTGATTAAAATAAGCGTGATTAAAATAAGATTAAAGCTTGTTTCACAATTGATGTAAAAAAGACAAGTTTAAAGTCACTGGTTTAAAGGAATAATCTAGATAAGACTGCACAGAGGTACAAACTGGTCTAAAACAAAACTGGTTGCAGAACCCAAAGCTTGGCTTTTTGACATAACTAATATACATGTATACTGTTCAATTCTGGTCTATTTTTTAAATATTAGTCTATTTAAAAGGAAAAAGGTATAAATAGTGTTTGTAATCTCATTCTTTAATTTATCATTTTATTTTATATAAAGCCACTTTTATTTGCAGTTATTGTCTGATGTCATTTATTATAACAGCAGTCAATCATATTCTGCATCAAGTTTTATTTTAAAACAGAATGGATTTAGAACATCCCATACAATCATGGAATAACAGTTCTGATGGCGATTACTGGAGAGGAATTTCATATAAGCAGTTAGTGATATACCCCTTGGTCATTGGTACCTGTCTATACAATGAAAATATCATGCATCTTTGACTGTGGGGTAATATTCTTTCCTGCATACACATCAAAACAGTAAATGGATTGAGATCAACCTGTACAATCATGGAATCACAGCTGTTACGGCGATAATGGGAGAGGAAGTTCATATAGGCAGTTAGTGATATACCCTTTGGTCCTTGGTACCTGTCTATACAATGAAAATATCATGCATCTTTGACTGTGGGGTAATATTCTTTCCTGCATACACATCAAAACAGTAAATGGATTGAGATCAACCTGTACAATCATGGAATCACAGCCGTTATGGCGATAATGGGAGATTAGACGTTCATATAAGCAGTTAGTGATATACCCTTTGGTCATTGGTGCCTGTCAAAACAATGAAAATTGCATGCATCTTTGACTGTGGGATATAACTTCCTGCATCTACATCAAACAAGGGAATATATTGAGAGAAACCCATTTACAGATGGAAGTACAGCTGTTATGACAGGACAGGAGAGGAACTTCAGCTGATTACATAATATTATTATATTACTAATGAATACATACAAGGTAATCTTTATTAATGGATAAGTTTATCAAAATCATATCAAGCTTGTTTTATTTAATTAAATGTAGTATATAAAGGAAGTCCTGTTTTTTTATTGCACAGTTTGTGTTTTTTATGATCAGGTTTTGTCTGATGTCCTTTGGTCACACGCCATCAACAATTGCCTTGTGAACAATCTACAGGCAACATTTTACAACATCCAATATGAATGAAAGTTTATCAGAAAATCAACTCCATCAAATCTTGGCCAAGTTATAGACTGGGTCCTGTGAGGTGAAAAACTAGGTTTCAATGTCAATTTGAAGGAACGTATTGAAAACACTCTGGATGCCTTATTTTAAACTTAAGCATGTTGAAATGTTTTCAGAATAACTGTTTTGATGATATTTAGGCTAAGTTTAAATATATTCTGTCATAAACTAGGTCATGTTGGGTCATAAACTAAGTCACTCCACCAAATTGAAGGAAAATCTTGTTAGTCTAGAAACCACACTTTGCCTTGAGCAGCTTGAGGCTTTGTCAGAATGTTTGTCTTGACAATATCTAGACCTAGTAAGAATAAGGGTCATGGTGGGTCAAAAACTAGGTCACTAGACCAAAATGAAGTAACATTTTGTTAACACTCAGACATTTTGAATGCTGCATTTTTAGCTCACCAATGCATGAAGTGCAAGGTGAGCTTTTGTGATCGCTCACCGTCCGTCGTCGTCGTCCGTCCGTTCACAGTTTCATACAAATGACTTCTCCTCCTACACCAATTCAAAATAATTCTACAGGAATGTTCTTTGGGTGGATCTCTTTCAAACATGTTCAAAGAATTCTATTCCATGCAGAACTTTGGCTGCCACGGCAACACAAAAGTGGGAAATTAACCAAAACTTAAAAAATCTTCTTGTCTGAAAGTAGAAGGGCCATGACTTGGATATTTGGTATGTAGCATCATCTAGTGAACCTCTACCAAGATTGTTCAAAGTATAGCCCTTGGGTCAAAAATGACCCCTCCCCGAGGTCAATTGTTTAACATAGACTCATATAGGGGAAAAAATTAAAAAATCTTCTGGTCTGAAAGTGGAAGGCCCATGCCTTTGATATTTGGTATGTAGCATCATCTAGTGAACCTGTACCAAGATTGTTCAAATTATAGCCCTGGGGTCAAAAATGACCCCTCCCCGGGGGTCACTTGTTTTACATAGACCCATATAGGGGAAAAACTTTAAAAATCTTCTTGTCTAAAAGTAGAGGGCCCAAGCCTTTGTTTTGGGTACGTAGCATCATCTAGTGGACCTTTACCAAGATTGTTCAAATTATAGCCCTGGGGTCAAAATGACCCCTCCCCTGGGGTCTATTGTTTTACATAGACTCATATAGAGAAAAAAATCATCTTGTCTAAAAGTAGAGGCCCCAGGCCTTTGATATTTGGTATGTGGCATCATCTAGTAGACCTCTACCAAGATTGTTCAAATTATAGCCCTGGGGTCACTTGTTTGACATAGATAGGGGAAAAACTTTAAAAATCTTGTTATCTCAAAGTAGAAGGCCCAGGCCTTTGATATTTGGTATGTAGCATCATCTAGTGGACCTCTACCTAGATTGTGCAAATTTTATCCCTGGGTTCAAAATTTACCCCTCCCCAGGGGTCACTTGTTTTACATATACTCATATAGGGAATAGACTTTAAAAATCTTGTCTAAAAGATATTTAGTATGTAGCATCATCTAGTGGACCTCTACCAAGATTGTTAAAAAAATGACGCCTCCCCGGGGGTCACTTGTTTTTCATGGACTCATATAGGGGAAAGAACACTGAAAACTTTTTAAGTTTGATTAAATCAGGTGAGCGATGTAGGACCATCATGGTCCTCTTGTTTATTTTAACATGTTGAAATTTTGTCAGAATTGGTGTTTTGGTGAAATCTAGACTTAAACATAGGTCATGTTGGATAAAAACAACAATGAGGTCCAAAGAAAAACATTTGAGAAAAATCTTGTAAACAGCTTGACCTCAAGGTTTGATTCAGCATCTTGAAACTTTGTCAGAATGTTCGCCTGATGATTATTGATATCTAGACCAAGTTCAAATATTGGTCAAGTCGGGTCAAACAAAAGGTCACTAGACCAAATTAAAGGAAAATCTTGTTAACACTGACAGCTGTTCTTTTATTTAATGTTAACATGCTGAAACTATGGCAGAATAGAAGTTTTGAACATTGCTTTTAACCCAGAAACTATGTCACTAAGCCTAATTGAAGGAAAACTTGTTTTCACTATTTATTTTTTTAACTTTCTGTATTGCTTATGTTCATGTGATGAATTGAATGTTAAAATTGTTGAAGATTTGACTTTGCACTAAGAGATAAAGTAGGAATAGTGTACGACAGCTGTCTCAGTTCGTACAGCTTGAAACAGATTCCTTTATCATGGTAGTCATATACCTACAGGTTAGACCCATTATTGACGCTGTGCTCGTGATGAGGCTTTGCCTTTTTCATATTATATGAACAAACTAGTTATAGGACTCATTTATGTGAAAGTTCTATTTTAACATGTCTCTGTAAATCTAATCAACAGTAGGATATTCTTGTCTCTAATTCCATTGTAGCAAAAGGCAGCGTTTATTAAAAGAAAATTCGTTGATTCAGGTTTGACTTTAACGCAAGAGGAGCAGTTTGTAAATTGTCTACAAAAACTGAAAGACCAAAAGTTTGTGACCACATTTTTTTTCTCTTTTATTTCATGACCTGTACATATCAATGTAATATTTCCCGCCTTCAGTGAAAATTTAAGTGTTATTTTCACCATTTTGCCAGAAACACTTATTTAAAAACTAATTTTTAGTCCCACTGGCTTATGTCATTGCGAATTGTCCGTTGTGCGTGAGTTAACATTTGGCATCAAACAACTTCTCTGGTACCATTAGGCCAATTTGGATAAAAATGTACAGGAAGCATCCTTTCTCTGATTTCTGATTCCTTAAAATCTTTTGGATCCATTGACAACTTTGACTATTGCAGATTGAATGAATGTATATTGTTTTATGGCGCATCGACAGCTAAGGTCATGATCCCTGGGTAAACAAACCAGTACTAGGCTAGAAAATGTGCCTTGCCCAAGGGCACTCCACCATGACCGTAGTGCCGCGACTGAGGATCGAACCCGGGACACCCGGTTTCGAAATCCCCGACGCTAACCACATTTCGGATTGAGAAAAGGGGACCAAATGCTAACACTTAAAAATATCTTCTCCCAATCTGCGTGCTGGATTTTCATGTAAGTTCACAGGAATCATCCTTTGAGGACATTCTACCAGATTCTTTCAAATTGTATGGATCCATTGAGAACTTTTACTACCACAGCATTAAAAAAAGGTACCAAAATGCAAAAACTTGAAAAAAATCTTCCTCTCCCAATTTGCTTGCTGGATTTTCATGAAAATACACAGGAATGATACTTGAGAATCCTCTATCAGATTCCATCAAATCAATTGGATCAATTGAGAACTTTGACTTCTGTGGCATTAAAAAAGGTGCCAAAATACAAAATCTGTTTTCGTCTCCGAATCTGGTAGCTGCATTCTCATGTAATTATACAGAAATGATCATTGGGGGGACTCTCTACCAGAATCCTTCCAATCTTTTCGATCTTTAAGAAATTAGACTAACGGGGCCTGGAAAAGGGGCCAAATGAAAGAAAAATTCTTCTTAGAATCTATTTGATGGATTTCCATAAAATACTTCAATGTTCTCTCATAGATTCCTTCAAATGTTTTGAAACCATTAAGAACCTTGGCTACCGTGGCATAAAAACTGACATACAGTTTGTACTTGCACATTATATTTGATTCCTCTAGCTGCCAAATGAATTAACCCTTAACCATCTGCAGACGACTTTTGAAAACATTGTGGCCAAAGGTCAACCTACTCATGCTGAGCAATTTCTACCTTGGCCACAATGCTTTCAACTTTATTTAATAATTAAGCTATCTTTTGTGGAAATTTTACAGGTTTTTGTCACTATAATTTGGGAGTCGTCTGCTGCAGATTTACTTTATGTTGTAAAGAGTTAACATATGTTCTGCTTGTTACCTTAAATCATTATTAGTGTTGCTTATTACAGTAACTCTATAGAAACACTGGAAGATGAGGAAGAAATAATGCAAAAGCAACAAGAACTAAACAGGTAAAAGAATAACAAATGTAACATGTTGCAATTTTTTTTTTTTTTGCCATCATTATTTTGTGGAACTTTTGGTTAGAATAGTTTTCAACCCTCAGTGAATTTTTACAATTGGTCCACCTAATGCTTTAAATTTGACTCTCATAAAAGTATATAATTTCTTGCACGTCAGATGATATTTTCAGTCTTCACTTGTGCTTGTAAACTTGCAATTTTAAAAACTTGATGTCAGAAGAATTTTGGATGTTGGTGATATCCTGTTTTGTGCATAATGTTGTCATAAATGTTAAATTTCCAAAAGCAAAATAAATATGGAGAAGATTTTATGTAAATGTTCATTCAAGATTTTTTTCCAAGAGACATTTAATTCAGATCCCTCTGGTAATCTGTTCTTTAGTGAACTTAAAAGATACTGACATTGTAAATGATTTTTAATAGGAAAACATAATATATTAAAATGCTTTAACCTTTTAATGAAGAAGAGGAAAAACCGTCAATGAAGTAGCATGACATTCATATGTTTGACATATTATAATATTCAGTTATTTGTAATGTTATGAATACCAGTGAATGTATATGATAATTGCAGGATCAGAAAGGAATCAAAGCGTTTGCTTAAAAAGTGTGAACAAAAGGATTTGAAACTTGACAGTGCACCAGGGCAGGCAGTTCTGAACACCTTGTTTAAAAAGAAGAGACTGGTGTCACTAAAGACACTAACAGACTTATCTACAGAGAGACAGTACCTCTCATCTGTAATGAAAAAGTATGCATGTTAGTATTAAAAAGTTAAATATGCATAGCAGGGATAGCCAAGCAAACGCAGCTTCCCCTCCAGCTAATGAATGGTGAGGGAAGGAGAGAGATGTCTTAAAAATATCTATGTCAAGTTCGAATATGGGTCATATTGGGTGAGAAACTAGGCCAAATTGAAGGGAAATCTTGTTAACACTGTAGAAGTCGCATTTTTTGCTTCATCAGCTTGAAATTCGAATATGGGTGATGCCGGGTCAAAAACTAGGTCACTAGGCCAAATTGAAGGGAAATCTTGTTAACACTCTAGAGGCCACATTTTCAATGAATTCACATTCACATTTTCAGAATGTTTGTCTTAAAGATATCTAAGTAAAATTCGAATATGGGTCATATTGGATCAGTAACTAGGTCACTAGGCCAAATTGAAGGAAAATCTTTGGATGCCACATTTTTTTACTTCAGCAGCATAACATTTTGTCAGAATGTTTGTCTGAATTATATCTAGGTCAAGTTCGAATATGTGTCATATTGGGTCAGAAATTAGGTCAATAAAGTAAAATATTGTTAAAACTCCAGAGGCCGCATTTTTACATTGAGCAAGTTGAAACTTTGTCAGAATGTTGTCTTGATGATATCTAGTCCATGTTGGAATATGGGTCATATCAGGTTAAACAAATATAGATGACTAGGCCAAATATTGTTTACACTGTGGAGGTTGCATTCGGAATAGTTGTCTTGATGTGTTATGCATTGCAGTACATTGTATAATTCAGGTGAGCGAACTAGGGCCATCATGGCCCTCTTGTTTTACACTTATGGTATTGAGTATATAATTCTTTCTTCATATTTGGTGATGATATCAAACTATGTGTATTTCTCTGAGGTCCAATACCAGAGTTTACATGTCTTTCATATTGACTTCATAACATCGATGTTATATTACATTGATCGTATGTGGTCAATATTTCGTGGCTAAATTTGATGATTGACATTCCATAATGTTCCATGTCTGAGTACTACTGTACATGCTATGACAATATGTGTAAATGGTCGACTTTGTTCTGAACTATAGGATGGAAATTTATTTCTATTCCTACTTTGTTCATAGTTTGTCATTTACTGCTGCAGCATAAAAAGGGGGGAATATTGTCCAAAATTGATCGATTTAGTTCACTCTTGGCCCTCTTGTTTTGTTACATCAACCAAAGAATTGGTGACAAGTTTATAGATATTAGTAGAAATAATGTACGAAACCCATTCATTGCCATAAAATCTACATGTTTTTAAAATTAAAAGTAGCACCTTAATTACATGTATATATAATACTTTCAGGGTAATATGTTATTGTCTGCTTTATGAAAAAAAAAAATGAACAAAATTATTCTTATTGTGTAGTTTATTGCCACAGGGTACATTTAAATGAAAATATTCTTATTTGTAAACATCTGTGTAAATTGTAAATGGTTTACAAGTGGATCATTGACATATCATGTATCCGATCTATAAAAAAACGCACTGTGACCGCTTCTAAGTTATTCCTACTGGGTGATAAATATGCTTTGCAATCGTTAGTCTGTCTATAGACCATAACTTGGCCGATTAGTAAATATAGAACGCTCAAACTTGGTTGGATGGTTGTTCAAGACAAGTAGATGACCACTATATATTTGTGGTCAACATGTTAAAAGTCAAGGTCATGGTGACCTTTAATACAAAAGCTCTGTCTGATCATAACTAGCGGGTGCTCGTTTGATGCATGGTCATGACAAATGCATGTCCTCAAACATGGAAGATTGCTTTGTAAAGTAAAATCCGTCCGAGCTACAGAACGCTGGGCATTAAACTGAGTAGGTTGGTGGTCGTGACCCTTATTAATTTACAGGTGAAAGGTCAATATCATTTAAACAGGGGTCATCTTCAGTATAACGTGCAAAGATTGACTGGTGTAATAATGGCACATATACACATTTTACAAACATGTCTTGTTCCTACTTGGTATGTATTGGAGATTCAACAAAGACTTATGTATGTTACATATATGTAGGTGACAAAAGCAGGTTATGTAGCTGAAACGGGTAAGAGAAAACAAGGCATAGTGTGCAGTCAAGTGAAGTTAATAATTGGTTTAAATTAAACCTTCGCTGATCACAGGGGATGAACAAGAAATATCACGTGACCGCAAATGCAAACATCAGGAGGACATGTTTGTTGTTGGACAGAACTCCGAGGTAAACATTATGCAGTTTCTTTGTTATTTTGATATATCGAAAAAAAGAAGGTAGCCTAACACAGATGGCATACAAATAGCTGCCGATCGGTACCTATCAGTGCTGTCTACTACCAACAGTTTTCGAGAACACTTCGACACAAAATTCCAAAATGCAATGCAAACATCAGGAGTTTTACATTTGCCGTGCATGTTTAGTCGAAATACCCGTTTCTGCGACTCTTTGGGCTTGTCCGTATAATGCTTTTTGTATTCTAGGAACATAAACGTTATCAATGTGTCGATTTCCTGTATAAAAATGAACTTAAAAGTGATTTTATAATTTTGCAAAGATCAGGAGGCAAAATATTAGGCAAACATCAGGAGCAAAATTCATGGCTTGTCAAGAAGTGTACATATGCAATGCATACATATAGAGCTATAATCCAAAATAGTAGCTACTAGAAAACAAGAGGGCCATGATGGCCCTATATCGCTCACCTGATTTAATAGAACTTCAATAGTTTTCAAAGTTTTTACTCTTTTTAGGCCAATACTTTTGGACAAGAAGATTTTTAAAGTTTTAACAATGCACATATAAGGAAAATAAGCTCCGCCCCCTGGCGGCCATGTTTTTCAACGGATCAAAAATATTTAAACAATCTTGGTAAAGGGTGCCCCAAGGAACATTTGTGCAAAATAATTTTTAAATCGGGCCAGTACTTTTGGACAAGAAGATTTTTAAAGTTTTAACAATGCACATATAAGGAAAACAAGCTCCTCCCCCTGGCCGCCATGTTTTTCAACGGATTGGAAATATTTGTACAATCTTGGTAAAGGGTGGTGCCCCAAGGAACATTTGTGCAAAATAATTTTTAAATCGGGCCAGTTCTTTTGGACAAGAAGATTGTTAAAGTTTTAACAATGCACATATAAGGAAAACTAGCTCCGCCCCCTGGCGGCCATGCTTTTCAACGGATCGGAAATATTTGAACAATCCAGGTAAAGGGTGCCCTAAGGAACATTTGTGCAAAATAATTTTCAAATTGGGCCAGTACTTTTGGACAAGAAGATTTTTAAAGTTTTAACAATGCACATATAAGGAAAACAAGCTCCGCCCCCCCCCCCCCCCCCCCTGGCGGCCATGTTTTTCAACGGATCAAAAATATTTGAACAATCTTGGTAAAGGGTGCACCAAGGAACATTTGTGCAAAATTATTTTCAAATCGGCCCAGTACTTTTCGACAAGAAGATTTTACAAAGTTTTAACAATGCACATATAAGGAAAACAGGCTCCGCCCCCTGTAGCTTTAAAGTGGGAACCTGATTATGTATTGATGAAAATTTGAAGTAATGTCTATATGTCAAAGTTTTAAACCCAATTGTCCAAATTCAGTCATATTTAGCTCTACTAGCCATAAGAGATTGTTGAATGGTGTTGTTCCTGTCGTCTGTCTCTGTCCTAACTTTAGCTTTGTGGTTAGAGTGGTAGAGCCTTAGTCTCTGGTACCAAATCCTGTGATGAGCAGGTTCTACTTTTTTAGCTCACATAAGCATGAAGTGCAAGGTTTTTTTTTGTGATCACTCACCGTCGTCGTCTCCTGTACGTCCGTATGTTAACAATTTCCTATAAATGACTTCTATTAAACCAATGGACTGATTTCAAAATAACTTCACATGAATGTTTAATGGCTTACAAAGTTGTTTAAAGAATTTAAATCAAGTAGAGCTTTGGTGGCTGCGGCACCAGAAAAGGGGAAAAATCTTCTTGTACAAAAGTACTAGCTCAATTTGAAAACTATTTTGCGCAAATGTTCCTTGGGGCACTCTCTACCAAGACTGTTCAAATATTTCCGATCCGTTGAAAAAGTGGCCATCAGGGGTGGAGCTTGTTTTCCTTATATGTGCCTTGTTAAAAATCTTCTTGTTCAAAAGTACATGCCACAAGACAATTTGGCCCAATTGTTCCTTGGGTGATCCTCTACCAAGATAGTTTAAATTATACCTATCTTATGAAAAACATGGCTGCCAGGGGGCGGGGCTTGTTTTCCTTATATGTAATATAGTGAAAACTTAATAAAAAATCTTCTTGTACAAAATCACTGGCCCGATTTGATAATAATTTGGCACAGATGTACCTTGTGTTACTCTTTGCCAAGTTTGTTCAATTTATTCTGATCCGTTGAAAAGCATGGTCTCCAGGGTGATTTCTTGCTTTCCTTTTATGTATAGAGTAAAAACTTTGAAAACTATTGAAGTTCTATCAAATCAGGTGAGCGATAAAGGGCCATCATAGCCCTCTTGTTGATTTTTTCACACTAACTCGCAAGTACTGGTTAATATAAAAAGATAGTTTTGTAAGTACTTAATTTCTTTTTTTTTTACTATGTATTCAAAAGCCGCCTGCTGCTTGACCCGCCAAGTGTCGGTCTCATCAGGGAAAGTGTGAAAGAAAGACTACTGGCGACTCTGTTTCTAGTAAATTGGAGCAATATTGGTCTCTGGGCACATGCTTTATTTTATGTATTTCAGACATCAAAAGATAGAATGATATCTGTCCAAGTAGGATGGTCAAACTATTCGTTCAAAGAGGGGCGATACAAGTTAATAAAACCCACAAAGGAACGCCCTGAGTCAGGTCCAAAAACAATAAAGCTCAACACCATTGCTAAAGTTGAAGAGATAAAAAAAAAACTTAAATCATTATTTTTTCCTGGCAACAAGAGTCCCATTGGAAATGAGAAAAATTTCACTTTTGGAGTAGGGACCTACAATGGAGATCTCATAGACCCTAAAACAACCATTGGGGAGTTATCATGTTCGACAACTAGAGTGAGGATGTATCTACTTTCAAAAAAGGTGAATATTTTTGTTGAGTATGACTAATCACAGAACACTTATCCCATTTTAGACGAGTACGGCTATAGTGAGAACTTAAAAAATATTCTTCTCCGAAAGTGTCCTGACCGATTTTTAAATATTTTTTTAAAAATGTTGCTTAAGTGACCCACTATCAGATTTCTTCAAGCCATGTTGATTGGTAAAAAACCATGGCCTCCAGGGGGCGGGGCTATTTTGCGTTATATGGCTATAGTGTAAACTTAAAAAATCTTCTCCTGAAAGTGTCACCCCGATTTTCAAATTATTTTGTAGAAATGTTCCTTAGGTGACCCACTATCAGATTTCTTAAAGCCATGTTGATTTGTTGAAAAACATAAAATATCGTCGCCACAGGGCGGGGTTCTTCGGCGTTATATGGCTATTGTGAAAACTTAAAAATCTTCTCCTGCGAAAGTGTTCTACCAATTTAAAAATAATTTTGTGTAGAAATATTCCTAGGGTGACCCTCTATCAGATTCCTTCAAGCCATGTTGAATGGTCGAAAACTACGGTGGCCAGGGGGCAGGGATTATATGGCTTAACTGGGGAAAAAACAGGTGAGCAATCCAGGGCCATCATGTTAATCACTTAATTGTTAAAAAGTTATCTATGTTGAAATGATAAATTTGCTGGATTTCTTCAATTTATTTCTTAAAAAACTTAATACCTACTTAAAGTGGAGTGGGCAAGTTACATGAAAACTCCTGAAAGAAATGTATAGATAAACTTGGTCCCATTAGATCACTAAAATATAGTCAATATACTCTACAGAAAAAAATTGTTTCCTGGCTATGCATGTCCTTTTTTAGCTCACCTGAGCACATTATGATCGCCCTGTGTCCGTCATATGTCTGTCAGTCTGTTCGTCCATCAACAATTTTTTCAAATGACATCTCCTTTACCACTTTGCCATAATTTCAAACAACTGTACAGGACTGCTCATTGGGTGTGGTTCTTCCAAAATTGTTCAAAGAATTTAATTTCATACAGAACTCTGGTTACAATGGCAACAAAAAGGGGGAAATTTGCAAAGATATTAAAAAACCTTCTTGTTTGGAACTACAAGACCGAGGTCTTTGAAATTTAATATGTAGCTTCATTCCGTAGAACTCTACCAAGATTAATCAAATTAGACCCCTGAGGTAAAAGAAATGGCCCTGCCCAAGGGGACGCTGGTTTTACAAAGGCTTATATAGGGAAAAACTTTAAAAGTCTTCTAGTCATAATCTAGATTGCACCACACCTTTGATATTTTGTTTGTAGCCTCATCTAATTGACAAATTTAGTTTAAATTAAATTCCAGGGGTAAACAATGGCTCCAAACCCGGGTTCACTTGAAAGGCTATTTATACTTCTTCTCAAAGAGACTCGGGTGAGTGAACCAGTGCCATCATGGCCCTCTTGTCATCATTTGTTTTTAGCTCACCTGTGCACGAAGTGCTCAAGGTGAGTTATTGTGATCGCCCTATGTCCATCGTGCGTTATTCGTCGTCCGTCAACATCTTCTCCTCCGTAACCAGTGGGTCAATTGGGCTGAAACTTCACAGGAAGCATCCTCTCAATGGCCTCACCAGAATTCCTTCAAATTTTTTGGATCCGTACGGAATAATTCTGGTTTCCATGGCAAAGCAAAGAACAAAAATTCAAAACTCTTCTTCTACCAAACTGGTTGGCAGATTTTCAAATTATTTTGTAGAAATGTTCCTTGGGTGACCCTTTATCAGATTCATTGAAGCCATGTTGATTGTCTAAAGAAAACATGGCCGCCAGGGGGGCAGGGCTATTTTGCCTTATATGGCTATAGTAGAAAATCTTCTCCTCCGAAAGTGTCAGGCCGATTTTCAAATAAGTTTGTAGAAATGTTCCTTGGGTGACCCTCTATCAGATTCCTTGAAAGCATGTTGATTGGACAAAAAAGATGGCCGCCAGGGCCTTATATAGCTATAGTGAAAACTTAAAAAATCTTCTCCTCCGCAATTGTCAGGCTGATTTTAAAATAATTTTGTAGAAATGTTCCTTTAGTGACCCACTATTAGATTCCAATAAGCCATGTTGATTGGTCAAAAAACATCGCTGCCACAGTGCAGGGCTATTTTGCCTTTTATGGCTATAGTGAAAACTTATTTTGACGATTTTCAAATAATTTTGTAGAAATGTTCCTAGGGTGAACCGCTATCAGATTCCTTCAAGCCATATTGATTGGTCAAAAAAACTATGGCAGCCAGGGTGTGGGGCTTATATGGCTAAAGTGAAAGAAAAAAACAGGTGAGCGATCCAGGGCCATCATGGCCATCTTGTTGATATTTATCTTTCTTAGATCTCGGTCCTGCCAGTACTTGTAAGTGACAGCTCAGAAGATGAAAGTAATTCGGACTTTGAGTTGCCAAAAATCACAATAAAGCGCCGCCGGGCACCTGTAACATCTACATACCATGCCGAAGTAAGTACTCTTACATACTCTTCATTGGATTTATAATAAGCTGGATATCAGGAAAAGATATTCTTACAATTATGTAACAAGCTTATTTTGTCTACACATTTTACTGGGAACAAAGTTAAGTGATGCCAGAACAATCCGTGGATTTAGTAGTCATATCCTTTTGTACTTTGCCTATAGATGAGTTAGCTATGATAATGGATTCCATTAGAAATTATTCAGGCAGTTGCAAAATGGATTTTGTTTGTAAGTTGGGAGGATTTAGATTTGATTTTATCAATCAATCATTTAAATCACAAATGTATTTAAGTGATATTTCATGAATATGTTCAACATTTCATGAAGTTTGGTACCTAGCATTTGTCAGGTGTCTCCTTCTAGTGGTATAGCCATTGACTTGAACAATTTTGATTCATATCGCCTTTTTTGTTACATCAATTCGATAAACATTATGGAATATTTTAGATGGGTGTTTAAGTTAAAGTCCATAGTTTCTGTCACTGACTTTGAAAAAGTGTTATTACCAAGGGATGGTGTTTATACTTGATCAAGATATTCTTGCATTTGCCTTGCAGAAGTAATACAATTCTGATATTTCTACAACCATTTACAGTCTATAAGTACCCTTTCATTTCCTGATTTGTCAACTCCTCACACACAGTCTGTAGCTTTTCCTGCCATTCATTGTGAACCGATTCCTGATCCATTTAATGAGACACAATCCAGTCCAGTTCAGACGAACAGAACACCAACTTCCTCTCAGGCTTTGTTTGTTACTGCCGAAACACCAACAGTGAGTAGATTCCTTGATATATATGTTTGTAATTGGATTAGTCAAAGACACAAAAGTTCAATAACATTATATATTCATTTAAATATTACACTTTTGAAAACACAAAATAGCAGCTATGATTTCTTTTTAGCTATACTATTGGAAAGCTAGTAAAGCTAGCCGAAACAATTCTTTGAATAGTATTCATATCCTTTTGTACTTTGCCCAAAGATGAGTTATCTATGATAATGGTTTCCATTAGAAATTATTTCGGCAGTTGCAAAATGGATTTTGTTTGTAAGTTAAAGGATTTAGATTTGATTTTATCAATCAATCATTTAAATCACAAATAGATTTAAGTGATATTTCATGAATATGCTCAACATTTCATGAAGTTTGGTACCTAGCATTTGTCAGGTGTCTCCTACTAGTGTTATAGCCATTGACTTGAACATTTTTATTCATATCGCCTCTTGTGTTACATCAATTCGCTAAACATTATGGAATGGTTTAGATTAATGTTTAAGTTTAAGTCCATAGTTTCTGTCACTGACTTTGAAAAAGTGTTATTACCAAGGGATGGTGTTTTATACTTGATCAAGATATTCTTGCATCTGCCTTACAGAAGTAATACAATTCTGTTATTTCTACATCCATTTACAGTCTATAAGTCCCCTTTCACTTCCTGATTTGTCAACTCCTCACACACAGTCTGTAGCTTTTCCTGCCATTCATTGTGAACCGATTCCAGATCCATTTAATGAGACACATTCCAATCCAGTTCAGACCAACAGAACACCAACTTCCTTTCAGGCTTTGTTTGTAACTGCCGGAACACCAACAGTGAGTAGATTCCTTGATATATATGTTTGTAGTTGGATTAGTCAAAGCCACATCATTTTTTAAACCGCTTCATTCAAACTTTTTGGCAGTAACTTGATAATAAATGTTATATGAGTCATAGCGCTTTTTCTATTTAAATAATGTACGAATCAATTAAGGTTTTCAAAAAATTATTTCAGATGGTGTTTCCTCATGTTCACCTCAACCTGGCATGAATTTGTCCCCATAATTTCAAATGCGTCAAAAATTGCTATTATAACAAAATATTTATGCGACATTTAAATCAAATAAGCAACCTCAACAGAACACTGTAATGGATAAGTCTTCAGTCAATATAACTTTCTCAGGTCCAAAATCTAAATATTGACCACAACAAAACAAATTATAATGTTTAAATGTAATTACTGAATTCAGTTTAAGGGAAGGGTCAATGCAGGTGTTCTTGTATTTTAAAAAAATGATTTAAGTAACATTTAATATGAAATTGCAAGTAGAGAGAAATTCAACATAATGGAAGATGGAAAGATTAGACTTGTGTTGAAAAAAGATGGGTTCGAGATTGACTCAGATTTCTATCTGAATCTTAGCCACATGACACGGCTTCTGTTACTGGCAGGATCTGAAGTATGGGTCAGAACAACCGGTATGCTATAAACTTATAATATTCTTGGTTCGACTGAAGATATGAGACTTTAATGCTTTCAAACAGATTTGTGTAACAAAGAGACATGCAAATTGTTTGCCTTATATGGCTATAGTGAAAACTTAAATCTTCTCTGACGCAAGTATCTGGCCGATTTTCAAATGCAGAAATGTTCCTTGGTAGACACTCTACAAGATTCCTTCAAGCCATGTTCATTGGTCAAAAAACAAGACCACCAGGGGCGGGACTGTATTGTGATTTAATGTTTGCTTATTGCAGTTGAGCCATACTGGCCCTCTTGTATTTGCTTACATGACTACAAAATATTTTATTGTGATGTACTGTTTGAAAGATATGACAAATCACATAAATCAGGTGAGCAATCCAGGGCCATGATGGCCCTCTTGTTTCATATTGTATGATATCTATCAAAGCTGTTAGTTGTTCTTCAAAAGAATATTATCTACACAAGGAATTGTTGGCAGAAGTGTTTTAATGGTCATTTGCCAAGAAAATTGATCATATAATGCTACATGTATATTGTTTTTAGGAAAATGTTCCTTTTGTTTTGCAGGAATACAAACAGAAACAAGCTTATCAAATGGTAAAGTAAAATTTTAATCAGATCATTTAGAAATATTTTATTGACATAATCTAGCCACCAGTTATTGGAATTTGGTGTGTTTTGATTAAGTCTTGAAGATGATGTACTTTCATGCATATGTAGTACACTGGAGTTCCAGTATAACGCGATATTAGCGGTCCAAGGCCTAGCATCGCGTCGGAATGAGACATCACATTTTTTTCCGGCGTCCGTCCGTCGTCAACATTTGAGCTTCTTGACACTCTACGGGCTACATTTTGCATCCAATCTTCATGAAAGTTAATCAGAACGTTCATCTCCATAAAATCTTGGACAAGTTCGAAACTGGGCCATATGAGGTCAAAAACTAGGTCACTAGGTCGAATTGAAGGGAAATCTTGTTAACACTATTGAGGCCACATTTTCAACTTGAGCACGTTGAAGCTTTATCAGAATGTTTGTCTTGATGATATGTAGGTCAAGCTCGAACATGGGTCACGTCGGGTCAAATTGAAGTAAAATTTTGTTAACACTCCAGAGGCCGCAATTTTTGCTTCAGCAGTTTGAAATTTTGTCAGAATGTTTGTCTTAAATATATCTAGGTCAAGTTCGAAAACTAGGTCACTAGGCCAAATTGAAGGAAAATCTTGTTAACACTTTGGATGCCGAATGTTTTGCTTCAGCAGCTTGAAATTTTGTCAGAATGTTTGTTTTAAAGATATCTAGGTCAAGTTCAAATATGGGTCATATTGGATCAAAAACTAGGTCACTAGGCAAAATTGAGGGAAAATCTTGTTAACTCTGTAGAAGCTCATGTTTTGCTTCAGCAGCTTGAAATTTGTTCAGAATGTTGAGCTTTAATCATATCTAGGCCAAGTCATGCCGTGTCAAAAACTAGGTCACTAGGTCAAATTGAAGGAAAATCTTGTTAACAATTTGGATGCCGCATTTTTTGCTTCAGCAGCTTGAAAATTGGTCAGAATGTTTGTCTAAATGATATCTAGGCCGAAAAACTAGGTCACTAGGCCAAATTGAATGGTAATCTTGTTAACACTCTGATTACTGCATTTTTAATTTCAGCATGATGAAACTGTATCAGAATGTTTTTCTTGATGATATGTAGGCCAAGTTCGAATATGGGTCATGCTGGGTCAAAAACTACGTCACTAGATCAAATTGAAGGAAAATCTTGTGAACACTTTAAATGCCGCATTTTTTACTTGAGCAGCTTGGAATTTGGTCAGAATGTTTGTCTGAATTATATCTAGGTCAAGTTTGAATATGGGTCATATTGGATCAGAAACTAGGTCAATAAAGGAAAATATTGTTCAAACTTTGTCAGAATGTTGTCTTGATGATATCTAGTCCATGTTGGAATATGGGTCATATCAGATAAAAAAGTATAGATCACTAGGCCAAATGAAGGAAAATATTGTTAACACTGTGATGGTTGCATTCAGAATAATTGTCTTGATGTGTTTTGCATTGCAGTACATTGTATAATTAAGGTGAGCGATCCAGGGCCATCATGGCCCTCTTGTTATATTCGGTTTATATAGATCAAAACTCTTTTTAAATTTGAATGAGGCTTTTAGTCCCCTTTTATACAGATCGTCTTTTGTCTCTGAAAAACTTCCACTTGCACTTAAGTAGACTCCCAAATATTTATATACCCTAGCCCTTTCGATTGACACATTATTTACATAACATTACACATTTTATCATACAGCTTTCCTGTATTGTTAAAAACGACTGATTTTGTCTTTTTAATATGTATTTGGAGCCCCCATTTCTCACAATAATTATATAATTTAGCAATGCACATCTGTAACCCATCAGCTGTTTCTGACATTAATACTAAGTCATCTGCGTATAGTAAACAATTCAATTGCAGAGAATTTAAAACAGCAGGTTTGCAAGACTCGTCAAAAGAGTCTAAAATATCATTAGTAAAGATTTTAAATAGTGTCAGGCTCAAATTATCCCCTTGTCGAACCCCTATATTTGATGAAAAGTTTTCAGTCATGTAGTCTTTGTCTGCCTTTACGCAAAGTTCTTAGTACATACTCTTTATAATAATATAATACAAATCACTGACTCCAATTCTTCTAAGTTTATAAAATAGACCATCATGGCTAACTGTATCAAATGCCTTTTGAAGGTCAACAAAACAGGTATAGAATTTTTTACATCCTTGTTGGGTATACTTTTCAATAAGAGTTCTGATGATCACTATTGCGTTTCCCTTTGCAGAAACCGATTTGCTCGCGTATAATAATAATATTTCTACTTGCCAGAAATTTCTCCAGGCGGTTATTTAAAAAATTTCAAAATAGCTCTCCCAAGCAACTTCCAATGGTGATCCTTCTGTAATTAGAGGGATCATCCTTTGACCCATTTTTATACGCCCGTTTTGAAAAAACGGATCGTATTATAGTTTTACCTGCGGCGTACGTGCGGGCGGCGTCCAGTATGTTGTCAGCTCAATAACTTAAGAAATGTTTGTCCAATCATCACCAAATTTAGTCAGAATGTGTATTGGGATAATATCTCGGACAAGTTCGATAACTAGCCATATCGCTTTAGTTAATCAAGAGTTATCGCCCTTTAATTATAGAAATTACCCAAAATTGGTCTTGTCAGCTCAATAACTTTAGAAACCTTTGTCAAATGATCACCAAATTTGGTCAGAATGTGTATTAAGATAATATCTCGGACAAGTTCGATAACTAGCCATATCGCTTTAGTCAATCAAGAGTTATTGCCCTTTTATTATAGAAATTACCCAAAATTGGTCTTGTCAGCTCAATAACTTAAGAAGCCTTTGTCCAATCATCACCAAATTAAGTCAGAATGTGTATTGGGATAATATCTCGGACAAGTTTGATAACAAGCCATATCGCTTAAGTCAATCAAGAGGTATCGTCCTTTAATTATAGAAATTACCCAAAATTGGTCTTGTCAGCTCAATAACTTTAGAAGCCTTTGCCCAATCATCACCACATTTAGTCAGAATGTGTATTGGCATAATATCTCGGACAAGTTTGATAACTAGCCATATTGCTTTAGTCAATCAAGAGTTATCGCCCTTCAATTATAGAAATTACCTAAAATTGGTCTTGTCAGCTCAATTACTTTAGGAGCCTTTGTCCAATCATCACCAAATTTAGTCAGAATGTGTATTGGCATAATATCGAGGACAAGTTCGATAACTAGCCATATCGTTTAAGTCAATTGAGAGTTATCGCCCTTTAATTATAGAAATTACCTAAAATTGGTCTTATCAGCTCAATAACTTTAGAAGCCTTTATCCAATCATTCCTAAATTTGGTCAGAATGTGTATTGGCATCATATCTCGGAGAAGTTTGATAACTAGCCATATCGCTTTAGTCAATCGAGAGTTATTCCTCTTTTATTATAGAAATTACCCAAAATTGGTCTTGTCAGCTCAATAACTTAAGAAGCCTTTGTCCAATCATCACCAAATTAAGTCAGAATGTGTATTGGGATAATATCTCGGACAAGTTTGATAACAAGCCATATCGCTTAAGTCAATCAAGAGGTATCGTCCTTTAATTATAGAAATTACCCAAAATTGGTCTTGTCAGCTCAATAACTTTAGAAGCCTTTGCCCAATCATCACCACATTTAGTCAGAATGTGTATTGGCATAATATCTCGGACAAGTTTGATAACTAGCCATATTGCTTTAGTCAATCAAGAGTTATCGCCCTTCAATTATAGAAATTACCTAAAATTGGTCTTGTCAGCTCAATTACTTTAGGAGCCTTTGTCCAATCATCACCAAATTTAGTCAGAATGTGTATTGACATAATATCGAGGACAAGTTCGATAACTAGCCATATCGTTTAAGTCAATTGAGAGTTATCGCCCTTTAATTATAGAAATTACCTAAAATTGGTCTTATCAGCTCAATAACTTTAGAAGCCTTTATCCAATCATTCCTAAATTTGGTCAGAATGTGTATTGGCATCATATCTCGGAGAAGTTTGATAACTAGCCATATCGCTTTAGTCAATCGAGAGTTATTCCTCTTTAATTATAGAAATTACCTAAAATTGGTCTTGTCAGCTCAATAACTTTGGGAGCTTTTGTCCAATCATCACCAAATTTAGTCAGAATGTGTATTGGCGTAATATCTTGGACAAGTTTGATAACTAGCCATATTGCTCCAGTCGATAGAGAGTTATTGCCCTTTAATTATAGAAATTACCTAAAATTGATTTTGTCAGCTAAATAACTTGTAAAGACTTTATCCGATCATCACCAAATTTAGACAATATGTTTATGGGCAGAATATCTTGGTTACGTTTGATAACTTACAACGTTATCTTAGTCACTACACAATTATGTCCCTCGAAATGGCCAAAACTGTACTAACACTGTCCGCTCTCTTAGTTTGGCTGACGTACAACCAATTACCACTATACTTGGTCTCAAAAAAACAGGACAGGCGTATTTTGTGACATTTGGCGCTCTTGTTAAAAATAGGAACTATATATCCTTTTGCCCAGATTTTGGGGAAAATACCTGTACTCAAAATACTATTGAATAATGTTTGAAAGGAAGAAGTCAAATAATATTGACTGGACTTTAACATTTCATTCAAAATAGGGTCAAATCCACTGGCTTTTTTATTCTTAAGTGTACTGATAGCCTTTTCTATTTCTAAAATCAAATTATCAAGTTCAGTAAATATTCTTTCTATTTCCATATCTCTGAGAAAGAAAAACACCCGACACCGAGAAAACCCTTTGTTTGAATTTCGCACTTTTATATTTGTATAGGATCAGAAAATTATTTAGGAGCAATAATATTACTTGAATTTGGACTACGTGTATTTAGTTGTTTTATTCTCTTTGGAATTTTTTAGGTTTATAAAATAAGGTTTGTGCATTTGTGCATCTAAATGTATTATTATCCAGTTTTGCAATGACTACCATGTTTTACAGAATTATTTGTCGTATTTGTTTGGACATTTTTTTTTCGAAGTTGTATTTTTAGGGGGGTTAAATTTTAAAATTAAATAGGAAAATAGGCACTTCTTTTAAGATTGCAACAGAAGCCAAGTCGCCATCGTGTTTCACTGGATATCGCGATGTACCCTTTCGCGAATTATCCGCGTTCCAGTGTACTGCAGTAGAAGTACTAAAGGTATCCATTCATTCTAATGCCCAACCTGTCAATAGTTTTTATCTTAAAAGCATTTGTAGGCTATGGTAAGGGCTAAGGCTAATGGATAAATGTGAAGACAGTTTAAACTGATTAGTTGTCTATGGATGTATACACTGGAGGGGATAATATATATGTTACCGTCATAGGTCATCCGTTCTTTGTGTATGTTGATCTGTAAGTTCATTTGAAAATACACTGGAGGGGATAATATATATGTTACCCTCATAGGTCATCCGTTCTTTGTGTATGTTGATCTGTAAGTTCATTTGAAATCTGTATTTCAAAATACAGATATAATTATAAATAGATATTACATATCTATAAGTCATACATGCCTACACTGTTAACTGTTTAGTAGTTGGCTTTTTGCACAGATAGATGAACACTCAAAGAAACACGGACTGACATGGTTAACTCTTAATGCTCTTTAGCCATTCTTCCAATGATAGTGGTTGAAAAAACCAACTCTAAACCACTTCAGCTAAGTTAATCAAAAGTGGCACTTTGTCCCAGAACACTGTGAAGATTATTATCTGTAATATGTGGATTCCATGGTAACAGAAGAACAACAGTAGTGCCACTGCAATAGATACTTGCCCATTATCGGTCAAGATTATAACATGAAGTTCAATTTTAAGTATAGACAAACCCCGTTTTTGTTTATATTTTTTTCTTCTTTCGTTGTAATTTAATATCAATGCAGTCACAATAACTTAATAAGCTTCTTACACTAAATTTGTTCTCCTGTTTCAGATGAGACGACAGGTTCCAATAAACCATCACTACTAGATATTATAGCAAAATCAGGAATAAGCAAACAAGCTTGGTATGATAACAACATCATTTATTTAACCGCAGAGCAACAGATAAGAATTTCATGGAAATGTATATTTATCCTTTGATACCTCCTAAAGAGAAACATAATCCAGTATTTGTAGAATTTAATTGGTATTTTTTTTCGTTATTATAACTTTTTCTCTATGCTGTCTGTACAAGAGCAGTCCATTTCGATTGGGTTTTCATAAATTCTTGAGTTGGTTACCCTTTTACCTTGGAAAACTATCGAGTTTTTTCAAAAACAGAATTGAGGGAATAAACAAATAAGCACTTTATCTGTTGCTCTGCTTAATGAGGGCACACATTGCTAATGGTGAGCTATACATATCTTTAGAAGCCCATCATCCTTTATCGTTCTTCAGCCTCATTTGATAGTAATACAATGAACAAACATCCTGTAGGTCAGTTTGTGAAAAAGGCTTTGAATGCAATGCTGGAACTTAGTAGGCAGGTTGGTCAAGACCAGAAAATGATAACTATTAATTTTTTAGCTTATCTGTTTTTGCAGAAAAAGTCGAGTTATTGTCATACCTTGTCATTGTAATTATCTGCAGTACTGTTCCAAAAAATCCTTGATATTGGTGATATCTTATATTTTTAGCTCACCAGAGCATTAAGTGCTTAAGGTGAGTTTTTGTGATCTACTTTTACTTTTGTCCGGCGTTCGTCGTCACAATTTGCTAGTTAACACTTTAGAAGCATTATTTTGAATCCAATCATCAGAACACACATCTCCATCAAATCTCCCAGCAAACACATGACGTTGGATCAACGTCGGATATACGTTGGATTTAGGTCGCGACGTCGGCGACTTAAATACAACGTTGTATCAACGTCGAAATCACGATGTCAGTTCGACGTCGCAATTAGACGTCGAACCGACGTTGTGTTTTGGTCATAGTTTGTAATAAGTAGTATTTTATCAAGTTTATACATTTTATACACATGATAAGACAAAAAGTTGCTCAATAATCGTGATACTGCTGCAAATGAATACTAAAACTCGATCATTTTATTTATTCAAGTTGCTTCCCTTGCTTGTGCCCTTGGTTTCTGAAATTGGAATTTCCACGTGGTGTCGCATTTTTTTTACTTTTTCCTTTCTTTTAAAATATTTTGTTTGAATTCATCTTGTTGAACAAAGATTTGCAGAAATATTTATAAAGATAGCTTCTTATCATGTAATTTCGATAATTCAGAACAAAAATCATGTTTACTTTCCTAAAAATAGATCGGCGCGCCGCTTTTGAACCAATTTTGACCGCCATTTTGTTAACCGTGTGCGAGAGAGAAAAGATTCAATTACAGCTCTTGTTCATATTTAAAATAATACAACTAGGTAAGTTGATGCAATGTATGTTTAAATGTATATAGCACTCATGTCCTGTTGTTTTACACGGCTGTTTCAATGAAAACTTAGCGTAAAGTTCCTTGCACAATTCAACCCGATTCGGCATCGCGCCGATTCGTACCATTTTGTGTGAGAAAACAGTTTCTCTCTTAAATAAGCTATACAATCTCTATCTAGAGATAAATATTAGTCCTGTTTGTTATATAATGAATGTAGTAAATCCTGTACTAATTACAGTCTGGGATACTGTCCAGATATAGGAAATAAGACGTGCGTATAATTCCTTATTACATGATGCCTGTGTGGTATGCATGTTTATAAGTTGGATTTTGGTCGTTATCACGACGTTGTTCCACAATCTCCTACGCAAAGTTGTCGTTCCTTACACTCACCATACATCTCTGCAACAGGCTCGAACTACTTTCGGGTTTCACGTGACTTTTTATCACGTGACTTTTAGTCACATGATCAATCACCATGGCCATATATGATACATTCCAAAATGGCTTCTACACCATTGAAAACAACATCCGAAATATGTTTTGTTTGTTGCATTAGTAATACTAGATGTTATAAACTCAATAGTAGAAAAGCAAGGTCAGATGGGTTTTTTAACAAATTAAAAACGTTGTTAGACGATGTATCGTTATTGTCAACGCTGTCAGAATTGGATGATACGTGCGTATGTCGAAGCTGCTACTGTAAAATTACACAGACATATGACTTTATAGTTCACTTTAGAACGTCTGCAGTGAAATACGTAGCGGGAGGGTCGGTTAGAGTGAAGAGACGTGCCCTATCTCCATTGACCCCTAAGTCCGCCCACATTTTGTCTAGTGAACCCATTTCGAAATCAAGAAAACAGTTACGACTTGAGTCTCCAAAGAAAAATGTTAATAGTCCAGATCAAAATTCAGCTAGGGTTAATATCATTGATGAATCTGTGGATGAAACTATAGAGCTAGAAAGTTCTTATAAACTTTGCATAGATCATGGATACAGCCAACCGCTTGTTCTTAAAGGGACGGACACTACTCCAGTAATTTGTTCATTGGAAACTATTTTTAGTGAACTTGTACACTTAAAAGATGACAAGCAGCATGTACATAAAGAAAGGTCTGCCCTTAAAGACCTAAGATTAAAGGCATCAACTTTAACTTCAAGAACTGCTATATTTGCGTCCGTACTGTTTAAATACAGGGATATCAACAAGCTGGAAGATAAAGCAGATCATTTACTGGATGAGATAATTGATGAGATGATTCCGAGGTAAGAACATTTCATAAATTTATGATAAAATTTGTTCGACTTACTGTTAAATCATAAAAATTAATCAAAAGCGTCTCAGTAATTTATTTATAAAGATTTGTAGCACAATATTACTTAAAGCGTCATTGTCAGACCAGCTATAGTGACAAAATAGAAATGGGCTACAGGACAGGATTTACTGGAATTTAGGGAATAGACTGGAATTGATCAATGCTAGCCTAACAGAGACATATAAACGTCCATGATGCTAATAACCTTATAAACACCAAGGAGGCTAGGAGCTGTGCTATACTTCTATAGTCTGACTACTTATAAGAACTGTAATTGATTATTTTACTTCTTCTTTTTTTCCCATATATTAATTGTGTTTTCATTTGTAATATTCATATGTATCCCTGTCTCTTTTTTGATATTATCAATTTTAAACTGTTCTTATTTCTATTCATCCTAATAATAGCCCTCTCACATATAAAAGCCCCGCTTTCTTTTTTCTCATTCTTTTTTACAAAATGCCAAAATTAGTTTTGACAATTGAACAGCCCCTTGGGGGCTGGGCATTATTTGGACTGATGTAAGTGCATGTTTTTATGAAGAAAGTATGTTTTGATCATTACAAATACAATACATGTAGTATGGCATATTTTAGGGTTCCTTATCTGCTGAAGGTTATGTTATCTGTAGCAGTACCAGCTAATGGGCAGGTGAAAGCCTCCATTATTCCAGTTCTTGCTTCTGCATACAGCATTCTCATGAAGCACAAGTATGACAACTTGTCTGCATACCATAGATTGACAAGTGTCATTGCTATTAGGGGTGGCTTAGACGAGAGAGTAAGTAGTGCTAAGCAATGCATGCTGTTTAGTTTGAATTCTACTGTTCATAAATTTATATTTATGTTATCAATCTGTTACAGTATGACAATAGCATTGTAAATGTCAATTCATTTTAATGAAACCTCCATTATAGAATATGTTGTTTATTTGAAGGGTCTTTATCTCAAATTTGGCAATATGATTATAAATATATAGATAGATCATTAGATGATAAAGATTTTCTTACAAACACAATTCATGTAAGAAAATTATACTTTTTTGAATAAAGCCCATTAAGCCATTACCATGTGGATAGATATTGATATTTTTTATGAAATCACATGCAGTTTGTCACATGACATATATATTAGTTAGACAAAAATATGTAAAGCTTTAATATGTATGAAAAATCATCAGATATATCCATGTTTGATTCAATGACATAAGAAATTGTTGTCATACATTTACAAAACGTGCCAGGTTATAATACTTTTATTTCAGCATAATTGTCATGAATGTAGACCAGTTTGGAATTTTATTTTAAAAATAGAATTAAAGCATTTTGTCTTAGAAGCTATCTACAAAACAAAATGAAATATAATTTTATATATATGTAAAAATACAAATGCATGTACACTTAGTATTAAAAGTTATTCAATATATAGAAATAAATTGGAAAGTACCATGTAACCTGGCATGTTTGTTATTGAACTGTTGAATTTTTAGTTACATTGTATATTTCGGATTGCTTCTGTTTTAACACTTTTCCTCCAATAGACGCCTTTGCAGCAGACAAATTTTGAAAACATTGTGACAAGTCGTTTCTCCTTTTGCCACAATGTTTTCAACTTTATTCAATAATACAATTTTCATTAATAGAGATTTAGCATATTTATTCATATTCTTTGAAAAGTCGAGCTAAAAACTCCTACAACACAATGTTCACAAATTACATTTTCCACAATTGTTCTATCATGACTCTACCTCAAATACTTGGATGGACATTAAGTCCCAAGTTAAGAACTGAAATAAATTATGAAAAATATAATTACCATTTTTCAATAATGTGGCACTCATCAATCACAACAGCAACAACGTGTTTTTGCAATTCGCTCTGAAGAAGCTGTCTTCCTTGCCTGGTGTTTAACAGTGCCTCTGGATGGCACAGAACTATTTCAAAGATGCCTCGTTTAACATGTTCCAAGCTAACATCTGACTGACAGGTGTATGACTCCTCAGTGTAACTATAATCGTCATCATCCAATAAGTCTGTTTCAACATTAGCCTTTATGTCTATACGGCAACATGAAATGTTATGGTCTCTAAGGCTTTTGCATTGATCTTTCTGTATAATATTTAAAGGTGAAACTACCAATACAACAGGGTTTTTCTTGTCCTTCCCCAGAATTTTCGGCAAAACGGGAAATATTATGCTTTTTTCCATAACCTACAGGTAGGCTCGCAACTAAATCACCCCTTCTGTTACCCAAATGTATCAAAGCTTCTCTCTGTTTATCTCGAAGGACAATCATTTTATCATATATACTGATAATGTCGTCAATGTTGACCTCCATTTTTGTTTGTTTTTGTTTACATCTAGGTGACCTACATAACAGATGTATTAATCTTTAAATGTGTAAAACTACCGAAAAGTAGTCCGTAGCTGTTTGGCTAAATAAATACTTTATTTTTCATTAGCAAAGTTAGAAAAAGATCCTGTCACAAGTGTAAAAGGTTAGTGCTTACATCAGTGACAACTAAGTCAATTAAAGTACAGTTATCATGTTTCGTCAAGAATCTTGACATTGAGCCTGTTGCAGAGATGTATGGTGAGTGTAAGGAACGACAACTCTGCGTAGGAGATTGGTTGTTCCAACGTCGTGATTTCGACGTTGTTCCAACGTCGGAGTCTGGGGCCCGTTTTATCAAAAAAGTCGGATCTTAGCTACGATTGTCGTAAGTTTTGAAGTTACGACCCGGTCTTAAGACCGTTTTATCAACACCGTCGTAACTCAAAAGTCGCAGCTAAGATTTATGAAAGTCGTAAGTTTTTAACATACAGCCGTAGTTGCGCATTACGCCAGCTCTGTAAAAATGCATCCGGATAACTCGGTTTTTATCTATTAGCTTCTGTCGTCTGTTTGTTTACAAAATGTCAGCAAAAAGAAAAGCTAACTGGGTCAGTCATGAGATTGATTGCCTTGTCGAAGAGTGTACCGTAAATTACGGTGCACTCTTCGGGAGGTTTAATCAGTATCATACTGCTTCAAAGAGAGAAGCGTCGTGGGCCGATGTAACCGAAAAGTAAGGGACAACACGTTAATCGTTCATGCCTGTCATTTTGAAGTCAAATCTGCATTGCATAATTCTAAATTTAGCTATTATCTACGAACACTGTCAAATGTAACAATTCACGATTAAACAACTCCGATCCAAACATGTTTAAACAGGAATAACACAATGTCGCTCATTTATCTTCGCCGATGTTCAATCGACAGTATCAACGATATATTCGTTATTTAAATGGGTATTTAACTTTATATATACACCTTACTGAACAATATTGTTGTGCTGTCTGTATAGCGCAATGGTTAGTAACACGGATTTCTGAACTGTCATTTGAGTATTTGTTCAGGGTTCAGGTCATATCTCCGATTTTTTGTTTTCCTTAAATTTTAATTTTATCCGTTTTTTTCAATGTTCTTGGATTAACCTTTTCATTGCTTAACGTTTTCACACATATTAAACGCTTTCTGATGTCTGCAGCGGACGACTTTTTTAAAACATTCTGAAAAAGGAGAAAAAGCTGAAAGTGATTTTATCTTGAATGTCATTAAAAAGAAAAAAAGAAATGAAAAAGAAAAAAATATTTTACCTGCGATTTGAACCTAAAAGCAGACGTTTGCTAGACTAGTGCTCTTCGTTCAGACCTAATGCACATCATGAAGAATAATCTCTTTAAATCCGATATTTTATTCTGCTATCCATATTTACCTTGTATATTTATTTTTGGCTTGTTCTAAAATAACAGGATACATTGATTGCATAAGATGATTCAAATCATTTACTTTGGGATAAGCATAATTAAGTGCAAATAATACATAGGATACATACTGCCGATTCTTATTTCTGCTTGTATTTTTCATTATGTATATGGATGAATATTTCACTTAAATGCTTCATACACATATTTCTTCCAAATTCAGAATTAACAGTACTTCCTCAAATACAAGAACAAGTGAGGAAGTCCAAAAAAAGTGGAAAGATTTGAAGGTTTGTTAATGATATATACTATTTTACTCAATAAACATTTAATAAAATCTGTTTACTAATACAGACACTTTTTTTTACCCTTTCCAACATACAATATGACTGCAGAAGATGACTTTGAAAACATTTATACAAATATGTGAAAAACTGTTTAATCAGCTGTTTAATAATTTTTAACAAAGTTTCACTTGTTCAATACTTGTATTCACTTATTCAGATGCTTTTAATGAAACCTCAATGGTCACTTTTTCCAAATCTTTATATTTTCTTCAGAGTTCTACGAAAAAAAAAAGAACAAGAGAGGAGGCGGAGAATGAGGGCGACTGGGGGAGGATCCCAGGAGACATGAAAGAGTGGGAGACTAAGGTAATGTTAGTGCTAGTACATGTATATTATAAACATGAACTATACACTTTGCATGTAAATAACTTCTCATGAAAATGAAAAATTGTATTTAACACTGAATAGGGAATGAATTGTTGTAAAATAATAATTAAATCATTAAGATTTCCTTTTGTTGATTTTTTATTTTCAATTACTTCAAGCTTAGATTATGACACTTCAAAATATCTCCATGCTGTATAAGAAAAACAAGTATATATAGAAAGATTGATTGAATTTTCAATAATTGAGAATATGGATCAAACCATTGATATCCAGCTCACATTGATGACACTCTAAACACAGAGACAATTCAAGGGGAAATGTTTAAGTTTCTGCTTTTAAATAGCCCAAAACAATTCATAAGTTTAATTGTTGTGTTGATCATGGCAGTCAATTTCATGAATATTGCAGGTTCACGATTGTCGCATGACAGTTAACAGGATAATATTCGGTTGAACCATGGCCCATTTTCAAAATTGGTCACTATAAAAATAATAACATAAACAACATATGACAATGGGCCAATTCCCTCTTGGTTGAACTTACATGCATGATCATGCATATGATTATCAACAATTAACAAAACAATGAATTTGCTAAGAAAACAATGAAATGAAACACAGAAATTAATATGACTTATGTAATCAAGAATGAAAACATATTGAAGATTGACATTCATGTATCAATTTTATGTTGGTACAGTACCCCACCCAATTATGTGTTTAAGCTAACCCATTTAAACGATCGTTTACAGAAAAGTAAATAATCGCTCATTGTCTTCATCACATGCCTGAACTAGATATATTTAAAATAAGTATTGCAGTAAGCTCAAAGTCGCATATGCATGGAAGAAATAGTAATTATCAATTGCAACTTATCGTTTTATAATTGTCCATGTGAAATCCACGATAGCCTTGACATTGTCAATCGGGTCTGCAGTAGTAGTGTCCCTTAGTTGTATTACAATTCACGGACACTGTCGTCCCTTTAATATGAAATAAATATGTAATGCGCATGAACATCGTGCGAAGGTTTTAAATGATATTGTAAGTGAAACAACATTAAAACATACCTGTCAACACAGGAATCGCACTCGTTCGTCTCGTATGTCGTTCTAAACGAGGAGTTAAAACTTCCACAAGCGTTTGAATCCCTTCCCTTGATATTCTGTACCTGCTAATTACTTCCGAGTCTATCATTTCTCCCAAATCTACCCGTTTTTGAAAGACTCTTGGCCTCCGGTTTCGATTTATTGCTACTACGGCGGCCATATTTGCGACTTTTCGCCGACTTACGACTGCCTCTGAGCAGACGTAACTTTTCACCAAAAACTTACGACTATCTTAGCTACGATTGTTTGATAAAACGGTCATCGGACGTAACTCCGGACTTACGTCCAAACTTACGACAATCTTAGTTAAGACCGAGTTACGACCGTTGATAAAACGGGCCCCAGGAGTCGACAAGGAGCTGTAACTCCTCGCTCGACCAGTTATATTTCCTCTTGTTCATGTTTACTCTTGGATCTGTCGTCTGTCAGATCTGACAGGTGCGCGCACTTTTACCTCCGCGATAAAGAGCTTCGAAATAGTCGGGTTTACGCGCTATTATCATGTCGTACGACAAAAAAAAAAATTACGATCTTTTATAACTTACGTTATTGTTAGTAAGACGGACGTAAGTTTTTCGTTAAGATATCGTAACTAAAAAAACTTACGATAAATTTTATCTTATCGTACGATGTTTAGTAAGACGCTCGCCATATCTTCACTTTTATCGTTATTGCGTATCTTTCTGAATACTATATTACATCAATCACGCGTGTAATGAATGTGTAAGCGACTGTGCTAGGCTGTATGTCAGGTTGTTGCTACGCTGCGTAAATATTGTTATGCCCTGTGTTTTTACTGTTGTAAACATGTGACAAACTTCCAACCACTTTGTAGGCCATTTACTAGTCATCTAAACATTGTCAATAATTTGGAATCTGCGAACCCTACATTTTATAACTGCATGCTAACCTGCAAACATTCAGAGTCGCTGACAATGCCCAGTCGTCATCGTATTTGCCTTTTCCATCGAATCGTAACCACTGCAGTTTGAGTCGGCCGCCATATTTGTTGTTGTCATTTTGCAATGCATTGTGGGTAGTTTGACCTAGTAACTGGGCAAAGTCATCACTAAATTAACCGGCCGACTCAGATCATTTAAAGTTATATTTTTAGCTCAAGGTCATGCTGATGCTGCCAAGCAGGAACTCCCGCATGTGGAAGAAATAAGGGCAGTGAATGAAGAAGACCTCCAGACCCCAAGCACATCAAACCTTCCCAAGAAAGCTAGCAGAGACACCCTTGGGTGGCAATGGGAGGGTGGAGTGTCAAAAGAGGACTTAAGAAAAGAGCAGGAGAGTGACCCCGACCTTGGGCCCATCTATAGAGGTTTCATGAACGGAATACGTCCGGACTGGCAAAACCTCCAAACCAGTGGACCAGCGACGCGACATTACTGGCTTATATGGGAATCCCTAGATCTAAAAGATGGCCTTCTTTTTAGGCAATTTACCAAGAAAAATGATACAGAGTGCCTCAGTCAGTTTGTTGTGCCGAGATCACTGAAGGACATAGTACTCAGACAGACCCATGATGCAGTTTTATCTGGCCACTTGGGTGTTAAGAAGACAAAGGGAAAGACCTCACAGAAATTTTATTGGTATGCGATGAAAGAAGATGTCCAAGCTTATATTAAGGGATGCCAAATATGCGCTGCTAACAAAAAACCGTCTAAGACGCCAAAAGCCCCGATTGGGAGTATTAAAGTGGGAGCACCGTGGGACGTTCTAGCCATTGACTTTGTAGGGCCTCTACCACTAACCCCTAGAGGCAACCGATACATCCTGGTTATGACTGACCTTTTCACAAAATATGTGGAAGTACTACCTGTGAAGGATCAGACGGCTGAGGAATGTGCAACACAAATTCTTAATAACTTTATAGCACGATGGGGATGTCCACTCACTATCCATAGTGATCAAGGCCGTACATTTGAGAGTGGGGTTTTTTAAACAATTAACCCGAATGTTAGAAATACGCAAGACGCGCACCAGTGCACGAAATCCAAAATGCAATGGCCAGTGTGAACGATTCAATAGGACCTTACTCAGTATGATCAGGGCCTACCTATGCGATGAGCAAACAGACTGGGACTTGTATTTAGGATGCCTAGCAGGTGCATATCGGGCCACACCCAATGAATCTACTACCCTTAGTCCAAATATGATGACCCTTGGCAGGGAGGTGCGACTACCTGTAGAGCTAATATTCGGCAGCGAAACCACCAGCCCTGGCAGAGAAGTTACGTCATATGGAGATTATGTAAACAAGCTGAGAAGTAGAATGCAATGTGCGCACGATGAAGCACGAAAATACCTGGGGTCAAAAGCCCAACGACAGAAAAACACACATGATCTGAAAGTAGCTTTCAAGACTTATAAGGCCGGGGACGTGGTATGGTACCTACATGAATGGAGAAAACCAGGGATTACTCATAAACTGGAAAAATTGTATGATGGACCGTTCCTGATTAAGAAGAAGATGTCGGAAGTGAATTTCCTACTGCAGATGGGTAGGGTAGGACAAGAAAAGGTTGTTCATCACGACAAATTAAAACTATTCGAAGGGCGTGATCTCCCAAGATGGATCAAGGTAGCGAGAGAGAAACTACAACAGTAGAAGAAATACCACTATGTTTTAAATTTCACCTGTTCATGTATAGTTAAGTTATAAATAGTTATAAAATAACAATAATAATTGTGTTCTCAAATATAATGAGTTTTTTTACATAAACAAAATGAAGTAATGGTTTTAAAGGGTTAGTTATATCAGAGATGGGGTAAAGGGTGGGATGTCAAAAGTATATATACAAAAGCTGCGTCAAAGGATCAAGGAAGTTAGATGGGGCAAATAAATTCTTGACATCTTATGAGTAGAATACTAAGGTAGAGTCGAAGAAAGCGCACAGAGAGCCCAAAGGTCGTTGGAGAAATAGCGGTTTGGCCAGAGGCTGGCCAAGGTATTCTGAGGCTATATAAAATGAGGGTAAGGGCCAGGGGCGTAACGACTAATAGGGTATGCAGCTGCGTAAGATGTGAAGTCTGAATAATGTCCGAGACCCAAACGCAAGTAAAAGTCGTTAAATAAAATTTAAGAAGCTTATAAGCACTCCAGCAAGTAGAGAAAGGGTGCGAGTTGAAGAAGGTATAAACGTACTGGCATGCCTCATCCTAACAATTGTTCAAATTGTATTCCTCAGGTTTTTACAAAGGACGAAAACAAGAGATAGATGTCAGCTCTGAGCAGTCCACATGGATCAGATGTGTCATTTATGTCACCAGGAAAGTCAATGGAGGAGGTGGAGAAGACCGCACGGAAGAAGGGGAGGGCTTATCTATGCCTTAGGTGTCTACACAGGGCCAATAAGGAATATATTGATGTGAAGTACCGGATGGAGGCGCACATTATAAGGGACCATTTGCGTCGAGATGAGGTCCCGTTTTACTGCTCCTTGTGCCAGTTCAGATGCACCAAGGAAGAGGAGTTAAGGGAACATGTGGTGCGATATAGACGGCATAGGATGGTGGCCGTGACCTCTCAAGTTGACCCCGACGACATCACGTGTCTAAAAAGGAATCCAGAACCTTACGTAATAGGACCTAGAGACCACCACGTGATGGAAAAGGAGGAATCATATAAACATTGGAAGACTTCTATACTAAGGAGGCAAGCAAACATGGAATGCGAGCCAGATTCACTGGCAAAGGTAATGGCAGAAGTATTCCCAAAGGAACTAATAGGCAGCAAGCAGAATGAGATGCCAAGTCCTAGAAACAGCCAAACACAAAACCTTCAAACACTACCCCCAACCATGGTATCACTTAGTAGGGTAGAATTACAACAAGCAATATCCCCTATGTTGCAGCAACTAACAGCTATCATAGATCCCCTTGATCTGGCAGAAATGCTGACCACCAACCCGCCGGTGGAAACTCAACAAGGTCTGCAAGACCAAACTGTCTGTCCACTAAATAGTTTAAGCCCAGTGGTGGATCGAGCCGGCCAGCTCGAAGAAGACGTTGACTTGCTCCTACAGCTACTTCCTGCCGAGGAACAAGCGATAACCCCAAAAAGGAGGGCCTTGTGCCAAACAAGAGAATGAGGTCAAGATCACCCTCTCCAGCATCATCTGAATCCAGTGTGGAGTCGAAAGAAAACCCAAAACCCACTACTGTGCCATATGACCTGACCAGCCTGTGTGAAGAGGTCAGACAAAACTCGAACAAAGTGAGTGGAGAGTTAGTTACAAACACAAGGGCAGTAAGATCATTAGAGCAATCGATTTTGACTTTGGCCGAAGCGGTGACCGGATTGACTAAGACCATGAAGTCGGAGAAGAAGAAGACTGAATATGAACGTGAAAGCGGTAGAGTAGAGGAGAGTAAGACCAAAGATGAGGATAGAAAGTTAAAGGAAAATAGGCAACGCCCTCAACCGTACGGGGTCTCAAGAAAGAGGGAAGAAGAAACTAGAAAGAATAGCGCAACACTCCAAAGACCGCATGGAAGATGGGGAAGGTCTAATCATTATTAAATAAATTAAAGTGTACAAGTTAAAATTTAATCTCTATTAGGAAAAGTGCCTTTATATAAAAAAAAATCAACTTTCATAATCTACTTCCATTGTAATACTTCACGTAAGAACATGGAACTATGGACAGCCAATGTTCGGAAATGCGTAATACATATTGCAACTTTAAAATTTAGAATATTGTTAGGATAATATCAGTGAGGTATATATATATGCCAGACTCTGACAATCGACGCCATAACCAGTAAAAAGAAGGAACTCCAGCATTAAGCTGTTTTGAATAAAATAAATAAATTTTAACATTTAGCTTCTGAATCAGTGTATTGATCAGATATTATTTAGTCTAAATGTTTGCTTGTTAGCCAGTAACCTGAAATATTTCTGTAATTATCTGCAGACAAGATAAATAAACCAATTTAATGCAATTTGCCAGTTCAATTACAGGATGCCGAGACATTGCAGAAAAAGGGAGAGATTGTTTGTCTCGAAAGACATTCAGATCCATCCTTTTCCTGCAATTCTATCAAAAGTCATCATATTCAGGTCATGATTAAATCTATAACTTTTAATCTTGGAGATTTTGAGATGTCTTTAGTCTGTTGAAAATAACTATAATTATTTAAAGAGTTTGATGTTTTTTTGAGCATTGTGGAAATGTGGGAGACTGATTAACATGAATGCTAACCAGGATCCTTCCTTTCCAGAAATGCTTCTAAGCTTATGAACTACAACAGGGTCTTGGGTTGTCAGAACTAATTAATAAGTGTTTTCGTCGTGGAAAGAGGAGAAGTGACTCTGTTTATTAAGGGCAGTAAACTTTCTTCTTTTCCCACAACGTGTGACATATCGGTTATGAATGTGGTACACCGTATGTGTTAATGAATTTTAATATTGGTTATAAATGTGGTACACCTTATGTGTTAATGAATTTTAAAAAAACTGTTACCCAGCAGTAGGATCTATTAAACGATGGATGCAGATTTACCGTGATTAGTAATGAATATGGCGGCGGAGGGAGAGATCATTGGTCAATAAAGGCAGAATGATTTCTTGCTCTTCCGTCATGTTTCTACTTGTAGATTTTGTACATAATTGTGTCAGTTAGTTAGAAATTTAAGCAAAGTTTAGCGTTGTTGGGCTTAGTTGATCGTTCACATGGCAGAGAGGATTGAAACCACTGGTCATGGAAGACTTTGTGATTCCTCTTCTCTCGCAATGTGATTAAATACTACATTTACTTTGAATATTAATCCATGATGGCAATATAAATCTGAAAACAATCTGCAGAAAAGAATTTAAACTTTAAAAAAAAAAAATCTTAATTCTAGATGTGCTTCTCAGTATTAGACATCGCGGAAAGAGGAGGAAATGTCTTTGTCTAACGACAGCTTGATCCCTTCTTTTTCCACTTTGTAATTAAAAAAATAAACAATGGGTATGCTTCAGAGTCTTGTGAAGTCATTAGCCTCAGGCTTATATTATTTTTGTAACATGTTTGTTAAATAGTGTGCCAGTTGGAACTTTGGCACGCAAAGTGGGGGGTAATGTTATGCCCTGTGTTTTTACTGTTGTAAACATGTGACAAACTTCCAACCACTTTGTACGCCATTTACTAGTCATCTAAACATTGTCAATAATTTGGAATCTGCGAACCCTACATTTTATAACTGCATGCTAACCTGCAAACATTCAGAGTCGCTGACAATGCCCAGTCGTCATCGTATTTGCCTTTTCCATCGAATCGTAACCACTGCAGTTTGAGTCGGCCGCCATATTTGTTGTTGTCATTTTGCAATGCATTGTGGGTAGTTTGACCTAGTAACTGGGCAAAGTCATCACTAAATTAACCGGCCGACTCAGATCATTTAAAGTTATTATACATTCCCATCAGTTGTTACTATATTTTAGGTGATAATAGTTTTATTTTATTAATGTTTTATCGATTTACTTAAGAACTTGTTTAACTTTCATTGCGTTTAATGGCGTATGTGCAACTTTTGTGCTTCACCATCGTCTGTTTCTTACTTTCGCAACGCATCGGGAAAGATTTTCCCGACGTTGTGGGAAATTGCAGCCTTACTGACGTTTCGGGATATTTTTCCCGACGTTGTTGGATTCCCGCAAGGAATTCTGTGGGAACAACGGTATAAAAGCCGTTGTTCCACCAGATTTCGGGACTCCACGTCGTCATATCTTAGGTTAATTTATATTTATTTCCGTTATATTTCCGTTACTCATTTTATTCTTATTTCATTTAAGACTTAAGTAAGGAATTATTTTATCTAGAAGAACATTATTTTTAGTTAATAATTTAACAATTCGTATTCAGAAAAGGCCAGTCATAGGAAGATTATTATTTTCACTAAATCGTAACTTAGGATATATCTTAGAATTTTACTGTAACTCCATCGCCTCCCTTTTCCACCTTAGATTATATCATAAGAGTATTTAATTATTTATTACGTTGTTATCCTTTACTATTATATTTTGTTTGCAATATTTAAGTCAGAGATTGTCATTTTTACATCTGTTATTTGTTATAAGATAGTTTAATGCATTTAGAGCAATTTATTACTTAGGAATTAATAAAACATGTATATTTGAATGCTACTTTGCCTTTTTTGGTATATTCTTCTACCCTTTTGAACACTAATTATAATAGACCCTATTTTTGTCCATACTTTCCCTAACCGTTTTAATATTGTGGAGTCATCCCATTCATTTGAATATTTTCTGCTTGTCCGCAAGCTTCCTGACAAACATATAACCCAAGCAAACACAGTTTACACAGTTTCCCCATAACCGACCGCTAGCTCGCAACAATATGTTTAGCTGACACGCAAATATTCATATTTGTGACGTCATTTAAGGCAATAGTGACGTAGTTATTTGATGTATCAAGATTGGCAGTGCAGTTTGGCTTTCGAGTAAAAACAGCACGTCATTCTTGTTAGCTTGATTTTTTTCCACAATTAATAATGTCAGTTGAAATAAATAAACTGCATACCGCGTTACAAAAGTCTGCCAGCTATGGATGGCAATCATTTAAATTCCAGGGGCCCGTTTTATCAAAAAGTCGGATCTTAGCTACGACCTGACGTAAGTTTTGAAGTTACGATCGGTCTTAAGACCGTTTTATCAACGAGGTCGTAACTTCAAAGTCGCAGCTAAGATTTTAAAAGTCGTAAGTTTTTAACATACAGCCGTAGTTGCGCATTACGCCAGCTCTGTAAGAATTCATCCGGACAACTCGGTTTGTATCGATTTGATTCTGTCGTCTGTTTGTTTACAAGATAAAAATGTCAACAGAACGGAAAGCGAACTGGGTCAGTTGTGAGATTGAGTGCCTTGTCGAAGAGTGTACCGTAAATTACAGTGCACTCTTCGGCAAGTTTGATCATAACCACACTGCATCAAAGAGAGAAGCGTTGTGGGCTGATATAGCAGAAAAGTAAGGAACAACACGTTAATCGTTCATGACTGTCATTTCGAAGTAAAATTTGCATTGCATAATTCTAAAATTAGCTTTTATCTAAATGGCATAGGCCTTCGTGGTGATACTCGATTACACTTTCAAATAAAACAATTCATAACTAAACAACTCTGAAAACGTGTTTCTAAACGGGAATACTACGTATTACCTGTCGCTCATTAATCTATATTCGTTATTTAAATGGGTATTATACCTTATTGGAAACATTATTAGACAAGTGAAATCATAGCGTAATGGATAAGCACATGGAAATGTTATCCTTTGTTCCGGTCAATCCGTGGGTTCGACTTGCACCCAATCCATTTTTTTTCTTTTCATATTTTAATTTTATCCATATTTTGTTTAATGATCTTGGATTAAACCTTTTCATTGCTTAACGTTTTTCCCCCATATGCTTTCTAATGTATCTGCAGAAGACGACTTTTTTTAAATACATTCTGAAAAAAGGAGAAATAGCTAAACATTTCTGCTTGTATTTGTTTTCATTATGTTTATGGATGAATATTTCATTTAAATGCTTCATACACCTATTTCTTTCAAATTCAGAATTAACAGTACTTCGACAAATGTCAGAACTAGTGACGAGGTCCAAAAAAAGTGGAAGGATTTAAAGGTTTGTTAATGATGATACCATTAATTATATACTAGCCATTTTACCCAATAAACATTGAATACAATCTATTCACCAATACAGACACTATTTAAACCCTTTACCACATACAATATGACTGCAGGAGACGATCTTGAAAACATTTATACAAATATGTGAAAAACGCCATTAATGAGAGTTTAAATATTTGTGACAGTTAATTACTCCTATTGAGCAATTTCTTCTTTTGCTTCAATGTTTTTCAAAGTTGTCTGCTGCAGATGCTTCTGCTGATTTCTTGTTAATCAGCCGTTTGATAATTTTTAACACAAGTTCCACTTGTTCAATACTTGTATTGACTTATTCAGATGCTTTTAATGAAATCTCAATGGTCACTTTTTCCAAAGCTTTATATTTTCTTCAGAGTTCTACAAAAAAGAAGGAACAAGAGAGGAGACGTAGAATGCGGGCGACTGGTGGAGGTTCACAGGAAGAGGATTTGAAGGACTGGGAGGATAAGGTAATGTTAGTGCTGGTACATGTATATTATTAACATGAGCTTATACACTTTGTACAACTTCTCATTAAAATGAAAAACAAATTATATTTAACACTGGATAGGGAATGAATGGTTGTAAAATAATAATAAAATCATTAAGACTTTCTTTTTTTGAACTTTTATTTTCAATTACTTTTACATAAGGAAATCAATTATGAACACTGTTACAAGATGAAAATGTAAACATTTTTTAACCCTATATCACATACAACAAAGACAAAAAGAATGTCTACAATACATGTAAGTATAATCAGTGAACATAATCGAAAGTAAAATTGTAGAAGGAGTAATTAATCATATTTCTTTTTTTAATTATTCTGTTTTCAAAAATGATTCAAGATTTGTATGCTGCATATGTTTCAATAACATGAGCTATTTCTATGTTTAACACAATGTTTTCAACTGTATTCTAAAATAACACTTTCAAAGTCATCTAATGCAGATATGTGTATGGTTTAAGTTATCTTATAATGTTTGTGTTGTCTGCTTTGAAAACACAAAGAGATAATGAATAAGCAAAAAATAGCAACTGCTACAATATGTAAGAACATTTTCATACACATTTGGCAACATTCTAGTTGAAAAGGTAACAAGCAATTTCAGCAATTTTCTACACTGTTTTCAGCACCCAGACATGTACTGTGAAGTAAACGTGTGCATTAAGGATTGATTTGTTTTTCCAGATCATAAATGCTATACCAGTAGTGACTCTGGAAGGTGTGTCTGGTGGAATGGACAGTTTCGAGGGGAAGCAGAAGATAGGTAAGTGATTGCATATGACTTTTGAACATGTTAAAAATGATAATTATATGATCTAACAAGAGCTGTCCGCAAGACAGCATGTTCGACTATTTGGCCGTTTGATACTATAGACAACAGTTGCTACTGAGATAGAGGCTTGATAGTATAGTACTATAAATCAAGTTGGATAAGACTTGTTTGAATAGCATCTGCTAGCTGTTTGTGAGAAAATTGATTGATTGATTGGGGTTTAACGCCGTTTTTAACAATTTCTCAGTTACATCACAGCGGCCAGTTCACCTACTCGTGCATTTCCTGGTTTTCTCACACCAGTACTCCACACAACAATCTTCCCAAGCAACTGGCTGCTTTGTGAGAAAATGCCTTGCATGCAAAACTTTAATCCAAATTTCTAACTTCAAAAAGGGCCATAATTTATAATAAATTCACTCAGGAGTTACCTAAACTGATTGTTTGATAATGTTATATTGAAGTTTTAAATCAATCCCTCGGATATGTGCATGATAGAACCATGAATGCAAAACTTTAAATAAATTGTCAAAGTCAAACAAGGGCCATAATTTGTACTAAATTCATACAAGTATTATCTGACTGTCTGACACCCCTGAAGACATAAATGAAGTTTCAAGTCAATATCATTAGTGGTTACTGAGATATATCCATGAAAATACCTTGCATGCAAAACTTTAACCACAGTTGCAACGCCGACGCCAACGCACAAGTGACTGTAATAGCTCTCATATTCTTCGAAAAGTCGAGCTATAAATGCCTTTCCCTCCTTGGCACTAAGGATAGTGGTGTTAGTATAAAAAAAAGAAATGGCATAAGGATAAATTTTCAATAAGAATATGCAGTTAAATACCATGAATAACTAATAAATCCATCAACCTAATTTATAAGTTGATCACACTTTGCCACATACAACAGATCTTCTGCAGACAAATTTGTTAATATGCAGACAAATATAAGACAACTGTTTAAAAATGAAATAACAATTGATCAGTTCAATATTTGAAATAGTCAGTTAATCAGGATATAAAGCAATGTTATTTGTTGTTAATTCAATTAAATTTGTTAAATTAAGAAATATCAAAACAATTTTCATTTATTTAGTTACAATAAAGGCCAACTGGACCACTTACTATAGAATAATGGTGGCCCAGAAAAAAATTTGGTGGCCCAACCTTTTCAGTAATACAATTACGCAAATTCATATATGATTTTTTTTTATTCATATTTTATGTAGCCTACTACAACAAGCAAACATGTATTTTAATACCCCCCTTCCAAGAAGAGGGGGTATATAGGAGTATATGTGGTGGGCTGTCTGTCTCTGTCTGTCTGTTGGTCGGAAGCCATATTTTGTCCGGCCTATTTCTTACAAACCACCGAGTGGAATTCAATAAAATTTTACTTGAAACTTCTATCCCAAGAGGAGATGTGCATATCCTAAAGGGGTTACAATTGCATGTTATTTTACAGAGATAGGGCCCTTTTACTTATTAAGTTTTGGTGTAGGTCAAGGTGCTGTTTAGGGGGTATTTCTCATCTTCAGTGATAGTTCTAGTTTTATTTAAATTTATTCAATGCAAAACCAAATGAAGAAAAGTCATTCATGAAAACTGATGAACTATTGTTTTTAAATTGGAAACAGGAATATAGAGTATCAATCTCAATTCCTGCTTGAAATCATTTTAAATTATGTTCCTGCTAGGATCGGATGTAATGTTGACATATAAATCGTACACTGCCCTGTTTCAGTGACTGCCCTAAATCGGTGACCTTGTTATTTTTCATTTTTTAGCCTAGTACTGGTTTGTTTACCCAGGCAGGGATCATGAATAAGTGAACTGTCGCCGTGATGTAACTGAAATATTGTTGAAAGCGGCGTAAAACCATAATAAATAAATTAAGTGCAAGACATCCATTTCTTCTATCTCCGTTGTGAATACAACTTGGGAAACCCAAAATATACCATCGTATTTGCGATATGTAAATTAAAACTAATTTTAGAATTCCGAAAGCCCAAATGTATACAGTAAACGTCATCAATATTGGGGCCGTTGAATATGCATGCCCATGAGTCGATTGTAAACTTCCGCTAATATTGCAAAACTGAAAGTATATATATATACTCCCAGCCGCTCGGTAAATTTCGAAAAATCATTGCAATAACAGCGATTTGTCAAAGAAACAACCCTGTAAAAGATCGACAATTTGAAATGCGTTTTAATCGGCCCAAAAATTTCACTCGCTAAAATATGCTGGTTCCTGAAATCTCACCTTGCAATTTGAAATTTGCACTCGCGAGTTTGCAAGCTTAAATTCGAACCCTGTAAAACAATCTTTTCTTTTTGGGTCCGCTAACCCAGTCGAGAAAACGCCGCATTGTAAGTTTTGTTAAATTTGACTGCGCAGACATTTTGAAAAAGCTGACGTAATACTTATAAATAATCTGGTCTGTTTGGGATATTTTCCGTATCTATTTATAGATTACAGGTACCCAATTTCGTTTACGCTGTAGAATAAATCCGATAACCGTCGCTCATTTATCGCCTAGAGGGGTCCTGATATTGACAATTGTATTTGGAATCTCTCAATCTTCCATGTTTTGTTCGCCGATGAAACAAGTTAAACAAAAAAGGGGCTATTTTGGATCTGGCAATGAGAAAAAAGACAATTTCTCTAACAGTTGATAAACTTCGTCAGTTTTTGATGATTCCATCAACAACAAAAATAACATGGGGTCTAGAGTATAGAAAATGCAATATTTAAGGTCGCCGGCTGGACGACGATTTTGAAATCGTAGGTGGTCCAGCCGAATATTTAGTCGCAATGGGCGACCGCTAATTTTACTCCCTGAACGGTGTTTAGGGATGAAGTTTTAGTTCATCCAAAGAATGTAATTGTAGAGGTAAATCAATTTCATCACATTTAATTAAGCATTGCCATATGGAAAGTTAATCTTGCAATTGAAAACAGATAACAAACAGTTATGACAGACATTACGTACATTGAATGTTCATGTGTCTACTAACCCTTGTGAGTATCTTTACAAATTTCCACACACAACCAATCTACATCTTTGTATCCTTAAGGTAAATCTCAATAAATGAAAGTATAATTGGTCATTCATTAATTTGTCACATTGTTTTCAAGAACGTCTGATATAGATGCGTCAAAATGCATCCACAAAATGTTAACGGGCAGCTGTAATCTTCTACTGTTGCAAATGGATAAATTATGATATATCTCAATTTTTTTGTCATTTTAATAATTTTTTACATGTATCTACTAAATGAAACATTCACATACATGTAGTTAGGACATAAACATAGTGAAAGAATATTGAAAACAACTTCCTTATTTAATTTTGTCTCCAAAATGCTAAAATTTAAACATTTACTACAAACAGGTGAAAACAGATCTTAATTTGGAAACAACACAAGAAACAATACCAACAAATAAGAGAAGGTAAATATTCATTATTTAAATGAAATATATTTTGTTTATTTTGAAAAAATGGTATGATTTTATAGTGAAGCCTATGAACAGGTTTATGTTAATTATCCCCATATTGTGAACTGATGTTTGCTTTTACTGGATAATGCAACAAAATAAGTTCACCTCAGAGGCATCTTATATGCTGTCAGTATCACAATATCTTCAACGAGTGACCCTCTACAACTTTTTCAAGCCACATGTATTGGTTGAAAAACATGATGTTAAGGTGTGTTCAGAAATGGATCAAAATTATAAAACTTTATAACTCTAGTCTCATTTAAGGTCTTGTATTATTTCAAGATAATTTAGCAGAAATTTTCATAAAAACCCTGTACAGAATGTTTTCAAGCCATCTTGATTGATTGAAAAAGGTGGCTGCCAGGCAATATCAGAAAAGGGTGTCAGATGAAATTTAAGCTTCAAAGGAGACCTTGTACTTTTATGTAAAACAATATGCTATTACTATTACTAAAGTCATTTCATTTAAGGAAAACGGATTTGGAATGGGCCCAATTAAAATATTTTCAAGAAGAAACAATAACGAGCCAAGAGCGTAGGAAAACCCTCATTCAAAAGAGGAAGACATTAGAGGAACAGGAGGTTTTCTATAAATTGGCCTGTGAAAAACTCAGAAATTCAGAGACATCGTACGTCTCTGAATTTCTGAAAACATTGAATGAGCAGTAAGTATACTATATTATTAAACAAAATCATAGACAGTTTATTTACTTTAATGAATATGATCCATATTCGAACATGACCTAGATAACATTAACACAAACATTCTAAAAATGTGGCCTCTAGTTTAATGCACAATGCACAAACATACAAGCTGGAAAATATACAAAAATCAGACTTTAAAAATTAAACAGTTTGTGATGGTGAAATGTTGGTATATTTTGATAAAAAGATATGGGCCACTCCATGAGAAAACCGGTGATAGTGACAGTATTTTCGATTTTGGGATTTTTACATGTTATTATAGTCCAACCTGTCTAGTTTTGTTTGATATATATCTAGACTTCGTATGACAAATATTGACGCGGTTATTGACGTCAATAATAGACGTGTGTTACTAATTGCTGAAATGCCTTCGACGTCATTTTCATGATTTACGTCTCGACGCTCAAACGATTTCGTTATTTACAGCAAAGTTATTCTTAATTTTATCAACATGGTTTGAGTACATTTTAAGTCATTCAGCGTATAACTTCACCTGTAAAGCAGTACTACATCGAATGGTGGTGCAATTTAATGGCCCTGTCACACTATTGCGTATGGGAGAAACGTATTAGTTGCGTATGAAAATTCATAAATTTATTTTCATACGCACAAAAAGCCTTTGAAATTGAGAATTATTTGTATACTTACAGTATTGAACCTATGAGTAGCGTATCGCCAGCGTATGTAAAGCGTAGTCTGCAAATGGCTAGCGAATGAGTAGCGTATGAACTGCGCATGTCCAGCGTACCGCTATCACGTGACAAAATGCCCATGTAAGTCCAAGAAGAACTGTACAATATCTAAAAATGGGATCCTCTAAATACACTTTATCAAAACGCTTGCCATATGCCAATCATACGTTAGTTGTACGTCATGTATACGTTACTCAATCGTCAGGCATACGCCAAGATGTCTATATATCTATATACGTTAGAAGTATGTAACGCGTGCGCCATCAATACGCTAGCTGTACGGTTCACATTCATGCCAGAATATGTCAGCGTACTCGACCTATATGTAACGTACTTCTAGCGTAACTTGAGCGTTTTCAGCCTTTGCTTTAAGTATAAACCAAACGTCCGAATACGCACAACTTTCTTAGGCATGCTTAAAAAAAAAAAAATGCCTCGCCGTATGCTAGCGTATGCCAGCGTATGCGACCGTGCTTGAAACGTATACAACCTATGTCTAACGTACGCCTAGCGTATGTCAGCGTATGCGTGGTATTTTTAATATGCTGGCATACGCTAGTACGATACGCAATAGTGTGACAGCGCCATAAAGCACGGGGTTTTGAACAAGATGTTAGGGTCGTGCGGAAAAACAAGTACATGTTTGACATGGTGTTGGAGTCTTATTTCCTATTCTACACGAATAATAATTCTACGCAACCACATGATTATTTGAATGCCGCCGGGTGCATCGATTGCTTACAAACTTAGGAACAAATCCGGAAAATATATTCAATCTAGATCTACTATATTGAAGGAAATGAATTGCATGTATTTAGATTCGGCTTTTCTTATAGTAATCGTTTAGCGAGGTCTTATTTCAAATTTATCCAATTTCCTTAAACCTGTGTGGTTTGAGATTATAGCGACCTCATAAAGATCTGAGATCAGTGTCCGAGTTCCTGTCGGTGCAATATCAATTCTCAATTGACAATAGTCAAACCCACTCTTTAGTACTCTTGGTTGTTTGGATAGTACTACGAACGCTCCGCTCATCTGTGTTGTACGTATAACTGAAGTATTGAATGACTTTTAACAAATAACAACAACAAACTTGCATCACAATCGAAGTATGCCTTGTTATATAAGTAAATTTAATTTAACAAATGATGATATTTGTTATCATTTTCTCTTATTTAAATTCAGATAAGCAACATTCTGCTTAAATTTGTTCTAATCAAACAACACTTTGTTCATCAGTGGGGGAAGACATGGTAGTTGGGATAAATAGATAACAACATGTTCAGGTGTGTTTTTGTCAAATAATCATTAAAATTTGCATTATTCTGCAGTCATGACAGCTGGGATAAATAGATAGCAAAATGTTCAGGTGTGTTTTTGTCAAATAAATTATTCATATCTGCAATATTTTGCATTCATGACAGCTGGGATGAATAGATAACGACACACGTCGATGCGCCATGCAATACCAAACCGACCTACAGAGGTTTTCAATCAATACCGATTTCATTTATATTTCATACTTAAGTTGGCTTTCAACATTTCTTTCAAACTTACTCTCAGGAAGAATGTAAAACTGCATGGACATGGGCGATCCTGACCAGACTGAACAAATGCATAAGCTTATCAGGATTCATTAGTCACATATGCATGAAGATGGTAGTACCATATGTATATAATATAGCATAACTCTAAATTAATGTCCTATGGCATGTACCATCTTGATTTGGATGCAGAATAAATAACAACCACCAGGCAGATCTTTCATTATGTTGACATCATGTAAATAGTGTACACCACCGCTGCATGGCGGCATTACATTGTATTGAAAAAATAAAAAATACCCTTTACATTTACAGACAGGTAGTTGCCTAGAATGAAGAATGGGTTTAATATTGCTAGAAAAAAACTTATAGTTAAAACTACATCTTATCACCGTATTAACAGAAGTATCGTTGAAAGTACAATTATCCTAAATGAATCACAGGATACAGCATAAACCTAACAACTGGTCAAGATCCTTTCATCAAACTGCGTTTTCCCAAAGGTTTAAAAAGTATCTAGAATCATTGTTGCTTCATGTATATTACAACATAAACAGTGATTCCAGGATTCTTCTTGTTATCTTATACAAACCATTTTGATATAAGATTCATTTCTCCATGAACTAAATCCATGTCAAAATCTAGATAGCCACTGAATTAGCAGTATCACTGGTTATACTATCACGTTATGGTTTTGCACCTGACTGATGCATGTATTAACATCATCTAAGGATGAAACACGCATCTTTAACAGATTATACATAGTATATATCTTCTATCATAAATGCAGATTGATGTAGTACATGTAGAATGAAATAAACATATTTCCAGGTCAGACTCCTGCAAGTGCAACACCCGTTGAGAAATTATTTCATGATCAATTTTTCTTCCAAATCACGTTAGCAATATAGTACTAACAGCACTGTTTAACTGGAGTCGGTATGTTGTGTACATAATATAATGATGCGGTTTTCTACTGTCTATGATGTTTTCGACAAGTGTAGATTAAGATCTACCCGCACATACATCACACATGAGCCAGGTGTATACTGTTTGTCCGAAGTATAACAAAGGGTTTTACCTATACACCTAGATGCGAATTAAATTGTATGAATTTGCACGCTGATCTTTAACGCTCGCAAATGCATGAAGGTTTGTTTTCATTAAGCAACGCTCAGTTATACATCTATTATTGAATAATAATGACACAAAACAATATGTTTTGTATCCGCAATTTCAACCGAATCACACGATTTTATTTCATAGACTTTTGTTTTTCTATGACTATAAGTTCAACACCTTATTGAGGGCTATATATTATTCAATTTACTTTTTGCAGATGATGCACAGATAAACTGTTTTCATACGGTCTTGTTAACATCATAGCAGCGTTAAAATATATTCAGTATGTATTTAAATTGAAAGTTGATGGTAATGATGGTATGTGTCAATGGTAAAAACCATTTCAAGTCAACCTCAGAAACATATTTTCAATTCTTAAACATAAATAAATCATTAAAAGGGGGAAAATTTCACAAATCACGAAAAAAACAAAATAGTTGAAATGTTTACTAATCTTACACGCTCGTGTTTGTTGGATTAAATAATAAATTCTTCCAATAAATGGGGCAGATAAACCGGCTTAACAGTATTATTATACTATTATATATAACGTCGCTCTTCATTTCATCCCTGGCCTCGATGAACATTATGTTTATAAACCAAATCAAACTCTGTGTAAACATGTAATTTAACTTCAGCGTCACTCACAAAAAATGACGTCAAACTTTGATTGATGATTACGTCATTTCTAATGCTATGTCACTATCACCGGTTTTCTCATGGAGCGGCCCATATATATTATTATACCTACATTATCAGAAAAACAAATACAAAAAGTAGTTTTATAGCCATTTACCTAATAGTATACTTCTTGTAATTGTCTGCTTAACCATACCAGAATAAACAGTAACATTAGTTAACCTAAAACAGAGCCTGTTCATTCATTATATATTTTAACCATTTCATATATGCAGTAAGTTTGAAAACATTGTGACAAAAGGATAAATTGTTTATGATAAATAATGTTCAATTTGCCACCATGTTTACAAAGTTGTCCATACTTAAAACTTCCTATGTTCATATTATTTAAAAGTTTACTTTGACATTTTCAGTAATCTGATGCAGATTTGTTGTAAGTGTGAAATGGTTTACATGCTATGATTTGAAAAATTGAGCAATTTATGTTGTTTCCAAAAAATGATTTCATTGCATCTGAAGTTGATGAATGTTAGTTTGTCTGTTAATTTCTTTGAATGTAAATCTTAAATAATTAAGTCTTATTTGTCTTTTCAGTTAAAGTCAACAGTACTCAAAAAAAAAAGACAGCTCATGATTTTATTATACCTCATGTGACTTTGTATTGTTAAATTCTCATATACTCATCATGGGCAATTTATTACTGTCTCATGCCAGTAACAGTAAGTTTTTGACCGGTTAACAGTATACTGTTACATGGCACGCGCGTTAAAATGTTGTGAATGTTAAAATGTTATTCACGTGCATGACTTCCTTTCAAACAATAACGTCACCTTCAAGAGGTGCGTGCCATGTAACAGTATACTGTTAACTGGTCGAAAACGTACTTTTAGCATGATACAGTAAGAAATTGCCCATGTTCACCTCCCCTATTAAGGTACATAATAAATTTAATACACTTGTAATTTTGTTTGGTATAATAAAATAAATATTGCATGGCTTCCAGTGTGACAGTACATATTGTGAACATTCTGCTCATGTTGACAATATGTACTGTCACACTGAAGCCATGCAATATTTATATAATTACAAATACTGATGATAGTCAGACAGATACAGGAGAATATATCTTTATAAACAAGAGGGCCATGATGGCCCTAGTTCGCTCACATTAATTATACAATGTACTGCAATGCAAAACACATAAAGACATTTATTCTGAATGAAACCTTCAGTGTTAACAAGATTTTCCTTCATTTGGCCTAGTGATCTATAATTTTTGTTTACCTGATATGACCTATATTCCAACATGGACTAGATATGCGGCCTCCAGAGTTTAAACAATATTTTACGCCTCCTCTCTTGTTCCTTTTTTTGAAAACATTGGTATAAAAGGTCAAATTTTTGACAAAGTGCAATTGCACTTCTTCTCACAATGCTTTCCAATTAAAATTAGTCATGCATTTCCAATTCTTAAGATTTAACTGTTATGCAGCAGCCGGTTTATACAAATGTTTAAAAAAAAATCTATAGTGGACTACAAGTTAAAACTTAGTAGAAAATCATAAAAATGATCATTATGCAACAGTGTTGTTTATTGTCGAGGGATTGAAATTATTCTTACATAAGAAAGGATTAAGTTTGAAAACCATGAATTTTCGTTTTCATGTCACATATTTTCTTGATATACAAGTAATTTAAAAATTGAGAACAATAAAAACAAATTTCTAAAGCTTATTTGACATACTTGTATACTCATCAAATTCTTATTTTTTATACAAATAAATATGGTGAGATAAAAAGCCCAACAGTTTCTTTGATGAAAATACGGCTGTCAATCCAGGGGTTGTGCGTTCGAATCCCATTTCGGCCAACATTCTTTTCGACATTTGACAAAAGTAACAGTGACCTACGTCATTCACCAATGGGTTGTTTAACAGTCTATGTGGAAAAATAGCCAGTTGCTTGGAAAGTATGTTCTGTAGTGTACTGGTTCGGGAAAACCAGGAAACGCATGAGTAGGTGAACTGGTCTCTGTGATATGACTGAACAATTGTTGAAAACGGCATTAAACCACAGTCAATCAATTGATGAAAATACAAATATTTCATGATATGAGCGGAGCCGTCCCGCAACAAAACCAACATTGTGGACTCTGTGTAAACTATCAATCCAGAGCAGCCTAAACATGCCCCGCAGACTTAGCCAAATAGACACTTTTTTCAGCTCCAGTTGATTTTGTTTCATGAATCCTTACTCTATACCTCTATCCCCCTGAGAAGGAATGTGTCAGCCCGGATCAGTCTGTGCGCACTGTGCACGCTAATCTAGGTGGAAACATTTTTGATAACGAAGAGGCCATAATGTTGGTTTTGTCACGGTACGGCTAATTTATTTAATATTTTCACAAAGTTAAAGTTCATGTTAATTCTGTTGACGGGGCATGAAATGGTTAACAATGTGCCTTCTATAGGCTTGGGCTCCTGCATCCTGTATAAAATGTTCATCGTCTGCAGCTACATCATCATCCACCACTTCCTCTGGTGCAGGTTCACCCAACTCATAACAGAAGTTATGTAGCTTCATGCAGGCCATGATTATTCTACAACACTTATCTGGCTTCATAGCCAAACAGCCACCAGTTTTGTGCAAACACCTGTAAAAACAATTGACTTTAATTGTGTTTTCATACAATTTCTAATCATAACCGAAAGGAACATATGACAACTTCTTTATAATATTAGAGGCCAGTGTCCAATATATTTGAAATAATTGTTTTTTGTTTGGGCAAAACTATATATGTATTTTTTAACCAGGTTTTCCGAAGGAAAAATCTGGTTATTAGTTTGGCGAAGTCGGTGGGTGGGCAGTTGGGCGGGCGTCAACTTTCCTTGTCCGGACCATAACTTTGCCATGCATAGAGATATGTTCAAATAACTTGGCACAAACATGCACCATATCAAGACGATGTGCCAAATGCAAAACTTTTGTCTGTAGCTTCAAGGTCAAGGTCACAGTGACAACAAATAGACTTTAATTGAACTTTTCTTGTCCGGACCATAACTGTGTCATGCATAGAGATATTTTCAAATAACTTGGCACAAATATGAACTATATCAATATGATGTGTCACATGCAACACCTTTGTCTGTAGCTTCAAGGTCAAGGTAACAGTGACAACAAATGGACATCAGTTGAACTTTTCTTGTCCGGACAATAACTTTTTCATCCATAGAGATATTTTCAAATAGCTTGGAACAGATATACACCATCTCAAGACGCTATGTCATATGCACAATGTCTGATCTGGGTCCGAGGTCATGAAACTTACTCAATTTGAGCATTTTAACATAATTATTACTATTGTAGTTACACACTTAGATTACAAGGCTAGGAAATTGGCTCGTTGCAAAGTAGATTTCAGTTACAAACTAAACGTAGATTTTTTTTTTCCAAACTTTGTCCTCAAGCTAACAGAGCTTTTTTAGTTTGAGCATCATGCTCAACTTTAGCATCATGCTCAAACTAAAAATGCTTCGTAACCATGGCGATAAACTCCAAACATGGATAGATGCTTCCTTACTCCAATGTAACTGCTAACCCTATCCCTTTGAAATTTAGTATGACCGCCCTCTATTTGTGACCATTTAAGATACTGATGCAGATGACTTTGAAAACATTGAGATAAAAAGTAGAGTTGCTCATGATGAGCAATTTCTCCATTTGCCACCAAGTTTTCAAATATATTCAATAGTTATACGTTCCTATTTAGAGTTTTGCTGCAATTGTCAACATATATTTTCAAAGCGGTCTGCTGCAGATTTGTTGTATAACTATAAGGGAAGGGTTAAAGCGTATGTTTGTAAGAGTAAACTATGTTGTGTGGGGAGAAATTTCTTTCCTTTTCCAATAATGATTTCAAAAAAATTCTGCTGAATAGGCTTAAAAGTCATACATGCAATTTCTTCAACTATTATTTAGAGTCGTCTGCTTTGAAAAATATGAACTGAAAGATTTATTTTGTAGAAGACTATAAAGGGACACTTTTAGTAGAGTTGAAATTATTTCTCTCCTTTCTCCAGAATAATATCAAAACTTGGGTGTATCAGCAAATACAGCAAAATCCATCTCTGCATCTTCACCCAATACCTTTTTAAACATTTGTTAACAAAAAATCGTCTGCTTTGTATAAATACCTGCCAATGCATTTGAGTAATTTGATCCAAATGAACAATATCTGTAAGAAGTTAATTGAAATACTCTGTAAATAATTAAAAGATGTCATATTGAACTTCCTGTATATGCAGGTTGATTTCTGGTTGATAATTGCTAAGTTGCTTTTGCTAGATCAAGTTTTTGGAAAAAAAGGAGAAAGTGATCGTTATAAGCAATTTCATCTATTTTTAGTTATTTCAAAATTTGTCTGCAGCAAAGGTATAAAAAGTCATCTGTATCATGAAGGACTGTTACAATGTATCTATAACCAAGCATTTATAGTATAAATGTATCAATGCATAGGTTGTTGTTTCAGACAAATATTTTATTTAATTACACTTGAGTAAATCTACTCTAATTAAGAATGTATATATTTTAATTACAAATATTACAAATATATTGATACTAGAACATTTTGTTGTATTTCTACCAGAAAAATAATGAACACAGTTACTCAGGTTAAACCAGCAATGACCCTAGTTTGCTTGGGTAAGAAAGCATGACCTGCTGTGCTACAGACACCGTATCTAAATGTATGGGCCTATTATAACAGTACTTAAGATTGGACCAAAAGTTGAAGAAATCGTATTTCTCGGGGATGTGTGGAGGAGTGTAATATTAAATTAAAATATTTGAATCTTAACAATTTCTGAATTTAATATTAATGGACTCCCCCACCCCCCTCACAATGTTTTATTGTGTTAATAACTCCCTCTCCTGCTATAAACATCACTTAAAACAAGAAAGGGAACACAGTATGCCAGGATCAGTCTGCTAATTAATGTAGTCTGATCATGACACACATTGCTCACTACGGTTCTAAAAAAAACGTGATAATGTAGCAAAATATAATACCAACTTAACCTTAAGAGTGACATTTCACCAGCCTAATGGCAGCAGGAGAAGGGCTGTTATTATTTTATATGTTTGTATTTTTGTTTGGTTCTTTTGTCTCTCTCTCCCACTTTTTTTCTCTCTCCATATAAACCTGTATACAGCCTGGTATTCACTTTATATGTAAACATGTATACTAATTACCTCATATCACATTAAACATGTGCTGAGTGTATGTATTAAACATTAAAAAAAATAAAAAACTTTGAACGAAAGGATTTTCATCCATTCAATATGGCTTGAATAATTTTTGTAGAGGGTCACTCAGGGAGCATGTTTATAAAATGATATTGGGAATTTTTCTCCAATTTCTGATGCCGCAGCAACTAAACTTCTTCATAGAATTTAGATCTTGTGATTTTTTTGGAAAGAGGACCACCAAAGAAACATGCCTGTAGGGTTTGTTTGAAATTGATCCAGTGGCTCAGGTTATCTAATACCATAAAAGTTTTAAGATTGTTGTTTATACTCTTATAAACCATGTGAATCCATCAACATTTATTATCTTGAAGGTTATATTTACCTAAATCTGGATTTCAGCAATCCAAAGGCCCTCTCCAACACCATTCTTCCACTGGAGTGGGAAATTTGAACCTCCTCTCCTCCGCAGTTGTCAAATTAGATATTGGGGTCAGCAGGTACCTTCTTAAAGGATACCCACTATCCCCCAACAAATGACCAATTGTGTCATTTTCTTCGAAATGAACCTGCAACAAATAATTAATAAAAGAACTGTTAAAGTTTGCACTTTTGTATAAGTTCATAAAAAACAAGAGCTGTCGGAGGACAGCATGCTCCACTGTTTTGTGCTTGCCAATACAACAAAACTTTTTTGGGATGATAGTCGAAAAAGTCATAATTCCTACACAAACCTTAACCAAGGTATGACACCGACGCCGGGGCGAGAAGTATAGCTAGCCTTTTCTTCGAAAAGTCAAGCTAAAAATAACGATTGTTTTCCCTTATAAACCTTTATAAGTTGATGTTTGATTATAATTAAACTGTCGCATGAGAAAGCTTTCATATTTTAATTATTTAAACAAAATTGTTTTTCCCTGATCATTAGGTACCGATTAAGGAATTGCGAGAAATAACCGGAATGAATCGGAGTTTCTCGATTTCTTAATTGAATACAGTGCCATATTGATCAATATAATCAAAATATATTTTAACCTTTAACCATAATTTTGTATTCGCATGGATTTTTAACTTTGGTTAAACAATCTTAATGAAGACAGAATTGATATATATCTATATATCTTCATACCTTTAACCCAGAATTATCAAAAATAGAGGCATCATGAGTTGAGCCAGGCCATCGAACAACAGCATCAATGAACCTATTCAAAGGAAAAATGAAAGTAAATTAACTCTTCAATGTACAATAATCACATCAAACTTAATGTCTTGCCATGGCCCTCTTTGACTATCAATGCAAGTATAAAAGATAAAAGAAAAATGTGTGTAAAAAATGTGAAGTTGACCTACCAAGAAGCGTCATTTGGGTTCAACCAATTAGCTAAAAGTATTTATTGAAAAGAAGTCAGCCAGTTGCTTAGAAAGACTGTTGTGTAGAGTACAAGTGTGAGAAAGCCGCCAAACACATGGGTAGGTCAACTTGCCGCTGTGATATGACTGAAAAAATGTGAAAACATTGTTTCTCAATCAGTAAACAAGTTACAACTAGGAACAGACACGTCACAGATTGACAGCAACTACTAATAGCTTTACGTATTTAAATGTAGTCAACCTAAAACCTTAACAAGAGCTGTCCAAGGACAGCGCGCTCGACTATTTCACCGCTTATTTAAGTTACCGAGATAATACTCTTAATGTAGTTGGACGCAAAGCGTTAACCAGAATTTCTAAGTAAAAAAGGGCCATAACTTGCATAAAATGTAGGATAGAGTTATCTTACTTAATAATCTATATAAGTGTGATAGTTGGATAGGGTTGTATAAAGAATCAATGCAATGCATCAAGTAAATACCGAGATATGGACTCTTAATTTAGTTGCACGCAAAACTTTAACCAGAATTTCTAAGTAAAAAAGGGCCATAACTTCCATAAAATGCAGGCTAGAGTTATCTAAATTGATAGTCTACATAGGTGTGATATTGGGTAGGGTTGTAGAAAGATTCAATGCAATACATCTAGTATTTAAGTTCTTGCATGCAAAACCTCAACCAAGGTGTGACGCCAACGCCAGGGTGAGTATTATAGCTCTCATATTCTTCGAAGAGTCAAGCTAAAAATCAATTGACAATTGTTTCATGTTTCTTTCACCCATTCATAAAATAACTTATTGCAAATGCACTGGTGTTGTTAATTGTAACAATGTATTTTATGATAAAGTAACTTTTTCATTATACCTTGTTTGATGGTCCACTACTGCCTGCACATTAATCGCATGGTAGTTTTTCCTGCATACATAAGTTTCCTCATTGTCTGCAGGAGCAACTATTGGGACTAATGTGCAGTCAATAGCACCAATGACGTTTGGTATGTTGCATATTCGATAAAAGCCTTTCTTCATGATCATGATGCCCCTGCCATCTGGAAATCTGTGGTTAAAAAATTATTTTGTATCATTATTTAGCATTTGTTTATTTCAATCTTTCAAAGTGTATCTATCCATCTTAACAAAATATAATCTAATATATAGGGAATTTCCTGTTTCAGTTTGCAGTAGCGAAATTTGAATCAGTAATGTTGAATTTGTGCATAACATTTGAATGTATTTATACTGAATTATATGACTGAATGAGCAGGTGCTTGTTTAATCAATAAAGACAATCAATAAATAATGTTGTTCTGGAAGCGGGAATTTTTGTAAAACCAGAATAAGCGCTGCTTTATATAAAATATTTAAAACTAAATTTACCTGATGTTGTCTAATACATCATTTACTGCACATACAAAACTGTCAATGATTATGCATGCACTTGACCTGAAAAGAAATGAAATTGTTACATTTTATTTTTTAACTTGATTATACATGTACCTCTTTTTCCATTTGACTTTACATCACTCACATAGTCTTTCCTTTCAGGCCTTTTTCTCTCTTTTCCTATGCATTTTGGGAACAAGAATTTGGCTCTTTATTTGGTAAAATTAATCGCTATTATGCTAATCTTTCATTTTGTTTTGTTATTTTCCTCACAGCAAGGATTTTCTTTTTCTTTTGAATCTTCCTGGCAATTGCTCACAATGAATTGATCTGAACTTGCAGAGAAACTTTGCATATAAGATATAGAAAATACATGTACAACCCTTTAGAAATGTAAAATACATACAAATATTTAAAACCGAAAACCAAAGTTAATCAAATAGCATTATTTTCATGATGTAAATGACCTTAACGGTTTAACCCTTTCCAAATAAAACAAATCTGCAGCAGATGACTTTGAAAAGATATGCTAAAACAAATTATAAATATATATATTTATATATAAATGAAAGTATTATTGGTGAAAACATTGTGGCAATAGGAAGAATTGCCCAAAAGTTGTCTGCTGCAGCTGTGTATATAAGTGGGAAAGGGTTAACTAGCTTACCTACTAATACCGTGAAGGTCTGCAACTTCTGACAGAAAGTCCCCTTTTGCTAAATAACGTAGCCCTACTAGCACCTGAAATTAAAGGGATATCAAATATTTATTGATTAGTTGTTTTAAATACAATTTTAAATTGTTTCTATCAGTTATTCAAGCTTAGTCATATAACACTTCAAAATATCGCTGTGCTGTATAAGAAAAACAAGTATCTATAGAAAGATTGATTGAATCACCAATAATTAAGATTATTATACCTCACATGACTTTGTAATGTTAAATTATCATATACTCATCATGAGCAATTTCTTACTGTCTCATGCTTACTGTACGTTTTTGACCAGTTAACAGTATACTGTTACATGGCATGCGTGTCTAAAATGTTGGAAAACAATAACATCAACGTTTAGACGCGCGTGTCATGTAACAATATACTGTAAACCGGTATATTCAAGTGTGTGTTATTTTGTAGTAGATCTACCCATGGTCACCTCCCCTACAAAGGTATAACATAAATTGAATAATTTATAATTTTGTTTGGTATAATAAAATAAATATTGCATGGCTTCCAGTGTGACAGTACATATTGTTGATAATAACATGCTTCACCTCTGACAGGTAACAGTATTTTCCTCATGTTGACAATATGTACTGTCACACTGGAAGCCATGCAATATTTCTATAATACGAATGAATTATGGATCAAACCATTATATCCCACTCTCAATGATGACAATCTAAACACAGAGACATTCCAAGGGAATTTTTTTAAGTTCCTGCTTTTAAACAGCATAACAAAATTCATAAGTTTAATTGTTTAGTCGATCACGACAGTCAAATTCACGAATATTGCAGGTTCATGATTGTCGCATGGCAGTAAACACGATAATATTCGCTTGAACCACAGGGAATTGGCTCATTGTCAAATTTGCTCACTAAACAAAATATGACAATGGACCAATTCCTCCTTGGTTTAACTACATGCATGATGCATGTTATTATCAACAATTAACGAAACAATGAATTTCCTCAGAAGACAATGAAATGAAACACAGAAACTAATATGATTTATGCAATCAAGAATGAAAAGATATTGAGCATTGACATTCATGTGTCAATTTTATGTTGGTACCCCACCCACTTCTGTGTTTAAGCTAACCCAAATCATTTAAACGTTAGTTTACAGAAACGAAAATAATCGCGTATTGTGTTCATCACATGCCTGAACTAGATATGATTAAAATAAGTATTGCAGTAAGCTCAAAGTCGTATATGCATGGAAAAAAGACTCATTATCAATTTCAACTTATCGTTTTGTAATTGTCCATATGAAATCCAAGATAGCCTTGACATTGACAATCGGTTCTGCAGTACTAGTGTCCCTTAGTTGTAATACAATTTACCACTGTCGTCCCCTTAATATGAAATAAAGATGTAATGCGTATGAACATTTAAATGATATTTTAAGTAAGTGACAAAACATTAAACATACCTGTGTTAACACAGGAATCGCTCGCGTTCGTCTCGTTTGTCGCTCTAAATGGGGAGTTAGTTGATCCACGAGCGTTTGAATTCCATCCCTAGATATTCGGTATCTACTAACTATATCCGTGTCGACAAGCTCTCCCAAATTTACTCGGTTTTTAAACACTCTTGGCCTCCGGTTCCGATTTATTGCTATTACGGCGGCCATATTTGCGACTTTTTACCGACTTAAGACTGCCTCCGAGCAGTCGTAACTTTTCACCCGAAACTTACGACTATCTTAGCTACGATTGTTTGATAAAACGGTAATCGGACGTAACTCCGGACTTACGTCCAAACTTACGACAATCTTAGTTAAGACCGAGTTACGACCGTTGATAAAACGGTCCCCAGGTGTCTTTACGTCTTCCAAGCCTAAAGAGCACAACTTCAGAATTTTTGAAATCTGCCTCTGTTGCTTCTCTCCAATACTGTCAGGAAGAAAAAAATTCAAAATTTCTTTACCCTACTGATGCCCCGCCAAACCTAAGCCCTGTGTCCATTTATGGCGATGGCAATTGCTTCTTTCGGGCGTTGTCATTAGCCATCTTCGGCCACGAGGAAAGACGCTTGGAAATTCGAATCAGAACTGTTTGTGAACTTGTCGTTAATATGAAGGCATATCGTTCAGTAGATACGTACAATAAAATGTGTTCTGATAAACCGCCGACAGGTGTACAGTACGTTATTGAATCGTCAGTCTCGGATGACTGTTATGTCCGACGCAACATAAAAAAATCTCTGCAAAACGAGATTATGAAGTCCATTGGAAGTGGTCAGTATGCGTCTATTTTGCACATTTTTGCAGCCGCAAATGCTTTGAAACGGCCAATACACAGTGTATATCCAAACTGTAACAATGTAGCCGTTGACCGTGGTATTAACAATCAGTTGCTTAAACCTTTAGACAATGTTGGTGATTGCGAGCCAATATACATCATGTGGACCCATATATGACCCTCACAACTGGAGTCCTAACCACTTTGTCGTCTGCTTCCCAAATGAACAACTGCATCCCGACGAAAACGAGGCAACTTCTAGAGACGAACCACGGCCGAAAGACACTTCTACGAAAGCCGATTTTGACATACATGAAAGTGCCGCACCTGAAGGGCCCTCTGTCGAACGTGACAGTCGAGCTGAAACAAATGTAGGAAGTGAAAAGGCAACACCTTCAGGAACAGGCAAATCAACAGATGAAAGTGAACCTCACAAAGGTAGTAAATCTGCATTTGATATAGGCAATTTTGTCGTTGGAAACGGATCTTTGAATTGAATGACAGTACCAGAAAAAGTCAGTTATATTCAAAATCAAAGAAAACCAGAATCTTACAATTTATCTGATATTAAACAAACTTCCGTACCTACTTCAACAGGAAGCAAAGGGAAATACAAAGTCCATCATTTTCAGCCAAAATGGAACAAACAATTCAGTTGGCTCACATACAGTGACCTTCTAAACGGCGGACTTTGTACGGTATGTGTTATGTTTCCGCAATAATATATACAGCATCAACACACAGTTGTGACCGGGACATTTGTCAACTACAAGAAAGCCCTAGGAAAGATTCTTATCTTGGAACTCATGAACGATCTGAGCAGCATAAGTATGCAACCGAAGAATTTAATCGAGTTCAAACAAATCTCAACAATCCTACGACCTCCTTACCATACAAAATTAGCCAGCAAAATAGAGCAATTTATGATAGAAACGTCAAACTTTTATGTTCGATCGTTAAAAAAATCATCGTGTGTGGAAAGCAGAACATCCCCCTGAGAGGTCACAGGGATGACGCAACTAGTGAATCATCCAATAAGGGAAATTTTCATGCCATATTACAGGTAATGTCGGATCACGACATAGATCTTAAGCACCACTTAGAACATGCAAAGAAAAATGCAACATATACAAGAACTCAAAATGAAATCGTACAGTTTGTTGCATCAAACATCAGAGACACAATAAAGGATAGATTCATGAACAATGAAGGATCAAAACCATTTTATACAGTAATTGCCGATGAGGTTACGGACACGTTCTCCAACAGAGAAATTTTAGTTGTTTGTTTGCGATTTCTCGACACAAGACACAAACCTGCCGTAATCAAAGAAGAATTCTTCGACTTCATTCATCTGACAAGAACTACGGTTGAAAAAATTGCCAATCAGAATTTTGGAGACTTAGAGTCCAATGGTATAGAAATTTCTTCCATGAGAGGGCAAGCATATGATGGGGCTGCCGCGATGGCATCAGAAAAAAAAGGGTTCAAGATAGAATCAAGACCCTGAACAAACTCGCCCTTTACATACATTGCCGGAGCCATATTCTTAACTTAAGCATTGCTGCTCCATGCAAATTGCCTCTCTTGAGAAATATGATCGATGTTTTGAATTCGACATTCCTATTCTTCGATAATTCTCCGAAGCGACAACGGTTTTTTGAGCAGGTTATTGAAAATGATGATTCGAAAAGCTGCTTGGGCTTTGCAAAACTAGATGGGCTGAGCGAATTCTGAATCCGGCAGATGGTGACGACTGGTCCTGGGACAGAAGTACCAAGATCACAGCACAAGGTCTTTTATCTTCACTGAGGAATTTTGCCCACTTGATGACCTTTGTCTTTGTTAAAAACAAATTGGATCTTGTAAAACCTCTGACAATGAAACTCCAGAAAAGAGATGTGAACATATCAGAAGCCCTCCAATTGATAGGAAGTCATGTGTCCAAGGTGGAGGAAACTCGCATCAGTGTTGAAAAAGAGTTCATAGACTCCTTTGAAGAAGCTTCGACATTGGTAAAGGAGCTTGAAGTGGAACTAAAACTTCCTAGAAGATGCCCAGAACAAAAGCATAGAGCGAATGTTGAGGCTGCAACAGTAGAGGAATATTACAGATCGACAATGGCCATACCATTCTTGGATCAATTAAGAGAGGAACTTGGTTCTCGGTTCCACGATGATGACATCGTTGCCTACAACATTTGTTCTCTGTTGCCACAGAACTTGTCTAAACTGTCCGAAAATGACATTTCAAACCTTTCAGGAGAGCTGATGTTCTACGAGTCAGGCTTAGAATGTTTGTCAACTCAGCAACTGTCACGCGAGATCCGCCAACTAAAAAGGCATTTTGAAAGTTTGGACTGTAAAACAGCCGAAGATTTAAAAGATCTTTTAACACTCTATAACCATATTGATGAAGAATGTCAGAGTACTTCTTCACATCGGATGTGTGATTCCAGTTACGACATGTGAAGCGGAAAGAATGCACGAGGAGAGGTTATCCGGGCTTGCCTTGATGAACCTTCATTACTCCCTCGACATCAAACCAGAGGAGATCGTACAGCGCTTTCTCAAGTCGGGGAATAAAAGGATGTTTCAATCAAGTACGTTTGTTTGAGTGAAAATGCAACATTTTCATTTAAGGAAGGTGCTCGGACTTATTCTCGTGTTAATATTACTAAAGAAAAAAAGCAAAAAAAAACACAAACGTTTGTTAAAACAGATACAAACGTCTAACATCTGCTTGAATGTGGAAAGGGATTGTATTTCTGTAATTTTGTGGGCAAAAGTTGGACAAAAATCCTGGATCCGCCCCTGCATAGCAACCAAATTTGTTGTCGACAAAAAAAAATGATTTGCATAATCTCCTCATTGCCCTCTAACCAAATACCAAGTTTCATAATCCTAGCTTAAAAACTTTTTGAGAAATTGTAGTTTTTGTGGACAGATAAAAGGTAACCTTAACCCTTTCCCTCATACGACAATTATGCAGCAGACAACTTTAAACATATTTTGTCAAAAAATAGTAAATCTCTATAATTTATTGAATAACCTATGACTAAAAGTGGAAAATATTGTGGTAAAAGAAGAAATTGCTCGTTTTGAGCAATTTCTTCTTTTGTCACTATGTTTTCAAAAAGCTGTATGAGGGAAATGGTTACAGTCCCGACCGGCGAATCCGGTAGGAAACTAATAACACGTAACAAGGCTTTTTTCGATGCTAGGGGCCTACAGCCTGTAGTTTAGAGAAAATAGCTTGATTTCGTCTCTATAGGGATATGAAAAAACTTGATGGCAAGTATGTATGGGGGAGCTGCGTGATTTCAAAGTTTGAAAGAAATCCGCCAGATAGTAAATGAGGCGGTCGCAACACAGACATAATAATGGACTTACAATGAAAACTCAACATAACTCCCACTATAACTGGTTATAAATTGCATTGATGGGTGATTAATAAGGAGGTTCATTTGTGCAGAACTGCAGTCAAGTGAAGTATATTTTATTTACATATAAGCTAGTCCGAGTTACTGCTGTGATTCCAACTACACAAATTATTCACATCACTCATTACATTACATTGCGGAGGACTTTAGGATGTTGAACAAATTGCCATCAGGATTATTGACAGAAAGATAATCACAGCATATTCATACATTACCCTTGAATTGCTGAAGTTATTTGTGTTATTCTCAAACGACACGGATTTACAGCATGCTCAACAAAATTCATCACTAATCTACATCATATGGGTGGACAGTGTAAAACTAAAAGCTTGATTAAGAACATAAAAGTTATCACTTTGGAAATACCTGGAAATGCACTTCATTCAAGAGTTGTCTCTTACCCCTTTTCTCATCTATAACTGCTCCTCGCGACTCTTTTGCAGTTACTTTGAAGCTTCTCTTCTCTGCTTCTGCCAAGCTGTTCCAAGCCTTGGACCACGTCTTCATAGGCCCAAGCTCATCTAAGATAAACAAATATTATTAATATTTTTGTTTAAAAAAGGTTCTAGTGCATTATCTTTTTAAAATAGAATATGTTTACTGGTGTACTCACTACTGATTTTTCGCAAGGGGCTCGTTAGAGCCAATTGCTATAGTAGCTGATTTTCGAAACGATGCATCATTTTGAGACTGGAATCTAGACAGGCGTTTTACGATATCGGCATTGAATTACTTCACATCTGTCTTTCTACATCAGCCGTTTCTGGACACCATCTCGACTTCATATAGATGTATTGGTGGTTGCAGATCGTACATAATGTCAATGAAAGTGGATGATTTGTGGAATATTTTGTTAAAAATGAAATGACTGTTGCCAGCTAATACCCATGTTGGTCATCTCGTACCGCCAATAGTTCCTGTCTAAAAATCAAAATGCGGTAACTTGTTGACATATGAAGCCGAAAATTGATTTGATTCGACATCACTAACCCACTTATTCACTAAGAAATAACTCGAAAGAAATTTTATGTTAAAATATATGAATTACATGATTAATAATTAAAATGTATTTCTACGCTTTCAACATACTTGATCGCGCGTAAAGTTCATTGGTAATTCCTAAATATTGTAAATCGAATGGAGTAAACTTTTCGATTCCGACTCAAAAACAAATTCAAATATTCGAGTCCCAATGATATCATATATACCTCAAACATTCAAATTATTTAAATGATAATAAAAAAAAATAGTTGACAAAATATAACGTAAATGTGCAAGTGAGCCTAGCCTAGGCGTCGGAATTTCCAAAAATCCTTTCCAATAAAATGTATTTTCAGCGGTTACGTTAATCAAGAAATCTAAGTACTAGAGTATTTCATTTTAGATTCCTGCGTAAATACATCAAATTCTCATCCAAAATTAACCTGAACAACCCTAGCAGACGGAATAAGATAGTCAAGTCCCAGTTATAAAACAAATGATTTAAATGACATTTGCTTTTTATCAAGATGAAACGCTTCAATACTAAATAATTCGCTAACTCGTGTATCGGTTTATAATTACTCTATAAATAAAATCCTCCGAATAGATGTGGCCGCGTAACATAGCGGTTAGCATATTCGGCCGTGAAGCGGGAGACTAGAGTTCGATTCCCGATTTGGGCAGATCTTTTTTTTTATAAGAAAAACATAATATTTTTTGTCTTATAAATTGCCGATATCAGTAGTGCAATTGTCATTTAACACCGCTGCAATAAACTCTTTCAAAATGTTGGGATTTAAAATGAATTCAAAGCAATGCATTTAAAACTATTCACCTATGCGTGAAACACTAAGAAATGATTAAATCGTGTGTATGATGTTTTACGTCGCTTTTAACAATATTTCAGTTATTGCACGCTGAAGAAAATGTAGATAACACAGGATTTTATTTCTGCTTTGAAAGTAAAATTGGCTCTCAATATAATTATCATTGTTAGGTTATTGTGATTTTGATATGAAATGTATATGTGTTAATTGCATTAAAAAAAACACGGCTAAAAATCCATTGTAAACCAGGAGGTGTGCTAAGCAGAAACTATCCAGATAGCAGATGCGCATGTGTATGTGTATGCCAACTTTTAGTATATCGATAGACCATCATACTGTGTGTACAGTTGTTTACTCCTTTATCATTTAATATATGGATATAAAGTGCTAACTAACAAAGTGCTAGTGTAAAGTGTTCAAGTTAGACTTTTGGGATCGGTAAATCCATGTCCAACTGTTATCTGTAGTTAGCCCCTTGCTATGAGCACTTTCAGTGCTTTGATTTAGATAGCACTTCATAAATATTCAAACGTTCATCATTGACAATCGAATTACATTTTACCCTGATCAAATAAAGAACTGAGTAATTGTAACTAATAACACTGACAAGTTTAAATAAAATGTCTTTTCATCTCAAACTAATTGACATTCATGAAGTCTGTATTAAAGACGATACTACAGCCCACTTAAGTGTGGGTGTGGGGCATAATTATGATCGCTTACTTCCATATATTCCTTAACCCTTTCCCTCATACGACAATTATGCAGCAGACGACTTTGAATTTAATTGTGTCAACAATTTAAAATCTCTATTAGTGAATAGATAACTCATGACTTAAAGTGGAAAACATTTTCGCAAAAGAAGAAATTGAGCAATTTCTTCTTTTGTCACATTTTTTTTTAAAAAAGCTGTCTGCTACAGAGGCCTCAGAAAGCTCTTATATGAAGGAAAGGGTTAATAGTGGTAAATGGAGTAATGTTCACATGAAAGTACAGAAATCTAAGATTTGATACCCAGACAAATGAATTATTCCTGTCACTACATCTTTTGCAACTATCAGAATGATACAGTTGTAAAGTAAATATTGTAACTAAAGATTTTAACTATTTTTTATACTAGAAGTTTTATTTATTTATGATTTGTTTTGCTTAAGGGATTATTGTGGAGCCCGTATACTTTCCCCCAAAATGCTTTATCTTATTCTTATAATTTACAATAGAATGAAAATGAGATCAAATGATATTGCAATATTCTGGAACATTACAATATACCCCAAGACATTAATAAATGACATGGTATGATATGAACAAACAGTGACATAGTTAAAATCTGAATATGGCAAAGGCCAAATAGTATATGTATGGACCTTATTTTTCCACACAAACCCTAGTATTTCTTTAAAAAAGAATGGCCGGTAAGAGGAATAATCAGTAGAGGATGTTTAAGCTTGCTCTTACAATAAACAAAAAACCTTTTCTAAGTACAAAACTATGATGACCAAAGGCAATTTTGTTAAAAGAGCTACTACACATGGTGACAATGCTGTAAAAGTTACTAAGTATCACGTAAATATTCAACTGTGATTACAATTCTGTCTTATATCAGATTCTAAGGACAAAAGAACTGTTCAATACCTTTCTTCTCCTTCACAAAGCAGTTAAAAGCGGTCATACCCCGAGAGTAGACAGCCTTTCCATATACGTAATGGCGCCCACTGTTCTTTTAAGCTTGGTTTGCTACCCAATCCTGTTAAAAAATAAAATATATATTTAAGGCTGCAACTCAACTGAGATTTAAAAACTTAAGGTTAAAATGCTTATTATTTTCTAAAAACCTTGGGTCAATACTATAATTTTATTAGTCAAGATATTTCATATTAGCTTTGTTAATGGGGCAAGGGCTAATATTACTGCCCGAGACCCAATAATAAGGCCAATATGAGTTCACTTCATATGTATGTATGGCAGTAACGAGTCAGTCTAGTGACCAGACTGTGAAAAACTACCAAGGAGATACAGATAAAGTTGTTTCAATATGAATACAAGAGAACGTGGATATTCAGACGGATGTTGGAGATTTCTTCTTACTACCAGTTCGTCTAACTGATACTATGAAGTAAACGGGGTAGATATTTTGTCTAAGTTATAAATAAGAAGGATTATTATGTCTTATATGTAATATATACTTAGAAGTTAAATATCATAATTGTTTATAAACTCAATTAATAAATTTGACTTACGATTTATTGTCCAATGTGTTCTTTTATTAATAATATGTTGTTATTCATTACAGAAAAGAATAGAATAGCATTTGTAACATCCAGATGTTCTGTTCACAATTTGAAATGCCCATGTGTCTATATGATGGTTTTATTTATTCGTTACCTAGATAATGTTTTTTGTCATATTATTTTCAATTATATAGTTTATTGCACTTTATTTCAATTAACTGTTTGAACTCCATGTTTACGTAAATGATTGACGGCATACTTCTAATTGTGTTGTATTGTAATATAATGGAAAAAAAAGTTTTCTTTTGAATGGACAGTCGGCTTTAATCATACATGTTTAATGATAATTAAAAATAACTTGTGAATAAAAGCGTTGATGTTTTTTGTTAAACCCCATGTTTGTTACGCTATTTGTATCCATTTCCCATAAATAAAAATGTTTCCCAAGATGAATGTGTGTATTAGTTGTCCCAATAGGGTCAGTGAACGAATGCACGCAATATGATGTGACAGTTGAGCTGGATGGCAGCATCCAGTATGCAAAAACGGTACATTTATTTCTTCCCTCTTTCTCTCTCTCGATCTCGATATGTATGGAGTCGAAAGTCGTCTACCTTATTCTCCTGTACCCGTAATGTCGATATATATTGAGAAACAAGTAGATAGGGAAAATAAGACAATACACTTATCATTGTGGAACATTATTGAAAACATTGAGGACAACAAGTATTGAATTTACTGTAAATATTAAATTAAACGATAACGAATTCATATTAAAATTACGAATTATAATCATAAAATGTTCAAATGAATTGAAATTGTTTGTTGTCTTTCACTATAATCGGTCAATTAACATCCTCACTATAACACCTTCATATCGATATAGATTATAGTGTACTATAATCGATAAGTTAGACGAAATCTCTACCCCATTTACTCTAAAGTATCAGTTAGACGAAATCTCCAGAATCCTATTCAGACACACTGTGGCAGAGCAATTTCTCTTGTTCATCATAACAAAGTTTTGTTTAACACTTTAATCTATGGATGTAGCTTTTCCGTGCAATGTGATCAGTATCTAAGCTGTTCAGGCACATTCCATCCTTATTTTCGCATGTAGGGTAAGGAGGGGCAAAATGCCCCAAGGCGGGTCAAACGCCCACCCACAACCATTGCTTACGTATGAAGTTTCGTGTACTACGTCATGATTTCTCTATGACATCATCGTCTTAATCCAGTAAATTCAAGATCATTCCATTGCTAAGTCAAAAGGTGAGTGCAGTGTTATTATTTGTTCATTTTAAGGCGTTTTCATGTACTTTTTTGCGCATTTATAATTTTCGTGTAGAATCTTACACGTAAATATAGTACTTTCTCAATATGTACCTGTTTTTAGATTATCATCGGAACTTTATATGCAAAGGCGCGAAAATACATAACATTAACATATTTACCACCCTTGACCAAGCAAAATCAGCAGCACCGATTGGGGCAAAACGCCTATATTTGTTTGAGGCAACAAGCCCATCCTGGGCGTTTTGACCCTATTAACCTAGGCCTTTTGCCCTTCCCTTTTTACCTATTGCTTTTTTCGTGTTGCATTCTGATATGACTGGTTATATGTATATATGTATGTGATTGTGTGTGTGTTATATTTATTCATCATTTTCACGAATTTAAGTAGACGTAATAACATAAGATATACTATTAATTCTCTAGATTTAAATTAACGAACTACCGACTTTATTTTTATTTTCGTAGAAATGGTCCGGACATACAAAAGAAAAACAGAACGTGGCAGCTATGGTGATGTTGTTTTGCGAAACGCTTTACTTCAAATACAAAAAGGGATGCCATTAATCCGGGCTAGCAGGGAATTTTGTATTCCAGCACGCACCTTACGCCGACAGAGAGCGAGTAGTGCAGGAAATCAGAGTAGCTACCGTAAGGTGAAACAGCAGTTGAAAAGCCATATCATCGAAATGGAAAGGAAGATGTTTGGTCTTACTTTTAGGGACATTCGAAAATTAACTTTTGACTTGGACATCAAACAAGCTTTCAACAATACTCGTCAATTAGCAGTAAAAGACTGGGTACAGATATTTCTATCACGACAGGAATTGGTGCTACGACAGCCACAAGGGACCAGCATTTCGAGAGCCTCTGGGTTCAATCGAGGACAGGTCAACCAATTGTTTGAGCTGTATAAGGAATTATTAGAGACAAATGACTTCCCCCCCCCCCCCCCCCCCCCCCTTCCAGAATCTGGAATGCTGACGAGACCGGTGTTACAACTGTTCAAAGTCTTCAGAAGATTGTAACCGAGAAAGGTAGTCGATCCGTTGGAAAGATAACGAGCGCAGAGCATGGAACACTTGTTACAATGATGTGTGCATGCAACGCATCGGGGACTTTCCTACCACCAATGTATATTTTCCGTAAAAAGAGAATGACGGACACTCTGATGACAGGGGCCCCACCTCAATCTGTTGGGTTATCCCAGTAACAGTGGGTGAATCGACGAAGACCTTTTCTAAATTTGACAATCCATCCTCTGATAATCCCCACATTATCATTCTAGATGGTCACCATAGTCACAAGACGCTGGCAGCCGTCGATTACTGCAGATCTAAAGGTATTCGTCTTTTGACACTACCGCCACATAGTACCCATAAGATGCAACCGTTAGATCGGACTTATTTCAAATCCTTTAAAGCAGCTTTTAACTGATCAGCAGATAGTTTCCTGGTTTCACACCCGGGGCGTCGTATGACTGTCTATGACATGGCAAAACTTAAAGGCACTGCCTTTCTGAGAACAGCATTGACTGAAAAGGGTGTCAACGGTTTCAAGAGCTGTGGACTCTGGCCTTACGACCCCAACGTTTTCTCTGGCGAAGATTTTGATGCTGTTCTTGGCTTTGAGTCATCTGAAAACTGTTAGAAAATTGAAGAAAAAGACTGAATAAAGCAGTGAAGAAGAAGACTGGCCCTGCATAATATGCTGTGACCCGTACACCAATACTCATCCTGGAGAGGTCTGGGTGGAATGCCAGGTCTGCAAAAAATGGGCTCACGAGGAATGTACACAAGGCCTTCCACAGTTTATATGTCAAAACTGCGAATCAGATATCTCTAGACTAACAGTAATGTTTGATATCTTCAACTCCTGCTGTCGCAAGAATGAAACAGTTCCAGCTTAATGCTGCAAATTAAAATTTCAGATCTATTATGCTTCTGTTTACACATTGCTTCCTTTCACTCCACCTAATATTTTCTTGTGAAAAATATTCGAGGTAAAATGGGGTTTTACTACCCTATGATAACTTAGATGAGCTAAGATCCTTTTTGTGTCACCTGCGTAGCATGGTAGGCACTTAGGGATTACTTTTTTTTTTATCCGGCGTCTGTCCGTCCGTCCGTCCGTCTGTCTGTCCGTCTGTCTGTCTGTCTGTCCGTCACACTTTTTCGTCACGTTTTCAAATAACTTTTTTTCTACTCAAAGGATTAGATTGAAACTTATGACAAATGTTTATATCAATGTGTGTGATTGGTTCACAAAAGGGGGATAATCCAAATAATTTTATATCAGAGTTATTGCCCCTTTTCTGTCAAAAAATCTAACTTTTTCGTCACGTTTTCAAATAACTTTTTTTCTACTAAAAGGATTAGATTGAAACTTCTGACAAATGTTTATATCAATGTGTGTGATTGGTTCACAAAAGGGGGATAATCCAAATAATTTTATATCAGAGTTATTGCCCCTTTTCTGTCAAAAAATTAAATTTTCAAATAACTTTTTTTCTACCCGAAGGATTGGATTGAAACTTCTGACAAATGTTACTTTTTTTTTTATTCGACGTCTGTCTGTCTATTTTTTTTTTATCCGGCGTCTGTCTGTCTGTCTGTCCGTCACACTTTTTTCGTCACGTTTTCAAATAACTTTTGTTCTACTCAAAGGATTAGATTGAAACTTCTGACAAATGTTTTTATCAATGTGTGTGATTGGTTCTCAAAAGGGCGATAATCCAAATAATTTTATATCAGAGTTATTGCCCATTTTCTGTCAAAAATTTAAAATTTTCAAATAACTTTTTTTCTACTCAAAGGATTGGATTGAAACTTCTGACAAATGTTTATATCAATGTGTATGATGGGTTCACAAAAAGGGGGATAATCCAAATATTTTTATATCAGAGTTATTGGCCTTTTTCTGTCAAAAATTTAATCTACTCAAAGGATTGGATTGAAACTTCTGACAAATGTTTATATCAATTTTTGTGATGGGTTCACAAAAGGGGGATAATCCAAATATGTTTATATCAGAGTTATTGCCCCTTTTCTATCAAAAATTAAAATGTTCTGACAAGGCGCCGGCAGGTGACACACGTGCTCCGGGGAGCACTCCATTCTAGTTTAAAGGCATATTCTTCTCTATTCTGTAATAAAATGAGCATCATAAAATAAGCAAGCTGAGCGAATTGGAATGTTGGAACGAGAACTTAACTGTGTAGAAAACATTCTGAAAAATGAACATTGCTCATTATGGCAATGGCATCATTTTCCACAATGTTTTCAATTGAATTTTCAACCTGGTTTTAAGCATTAAATTCCTTTTAAAGGACCGTTCTAGGCGTTGCAACGTTTGGCATTGGAGCGGTATGGATTGGGAATGATTGAAAAGGAGAGCGAAATAATGGTCAATTTAATTATGTTCAGTTCTGTACGTTAATCAAAGACAAATTTGCTTATTGTCCGTATATATAGCAATGATTCCATTTTCTATTGCTCTTTATAGCGTACATGTCACAACATGTTTCCTGCAATATTTGAAACTGGATAAACGCACATATGGGACGGTTTACGACCGTTTTGGATATTGGGGCATTAAGCCCACTCGTGGGCGTCTTTCCCCGCATTGAAAGGCGTTTTGCCCCAGAGTTGGGGCAAAAAGGCAAACTTGAAAAATATTTTGCATTAGGCATAGTCCTAATGTCTATCACGATTTCACACATTTCTCTTCTTACATACTTAGTACACATACTTAAGTACATGCACATACAAATATATTTGCAATCAACTGATGTGTCCGTAAGTAATGGATGTTTTCCGTTAAGGGGGGCTTTTTGCCCCACTTTACACTAATACTCAATTCGAAGGGTCTGAAATTAATCAAAATTTATCTTTGATCTTTTTTGCAACATTTAGTTGAATACACTTACACAAATTTAGAGAAATCTATGAATTGTAGCTGTTTATTTAGTTAACTTCTCTTTGCCGGCATTCACTTTGCTGTTGTTGTACTTAGATTAAGTTAAAGAATTGTTTATACAGAGATACATGTGTATTACCTTAATCAGCTAAAGAGAACTAACCTCATAATTTAATTTTCAAAAAGGCGATGTTTTTACAAGACACTATGTGGTTCTATCTGTATTGGCCCAGTTGGTTAACCAATCAGTTATTCCGATTCCTGAAATCTTATAATGGCCAAGCAGTTCACATTTTGGCACAGTTTACACTTCATATTGAATTGATGAGAGGGTTCATATTTGGCGGGCAGATTTGACCATATTATGGCCAATAATATTATAATATTATTTGCCATAATAAGAACAAATCTGCTTGCCTAATAATTTAATTAATAATATTCTGAAAACCAGCATGCTGTATGTCTCTGATGTCCAAAAGCATTATGGCTAAAGAACAATTTGGATTTTTCTTGGATAATTCTGTTAGTGGGACCAGATAACACAAAAAACTCTTATCTTAATTTACCTTGACAACATTCAGGTATTGGCCTTTTTTTTTGTTGCTGCCTGCAGGTGCAGAGCTAGCTTCGACTTGGACTTTCTGTCCATTCCGTGTCAGAACATTTCTTCTAAAATAGATCTATTTTCATCTGTTATTTCTGTCCTCTGGAAAAGATGCTTTGATTAGTACATGTAGAAAAATATAAAAAAATTGTGGAAATATTTTTTTGATTTATACATCGCAATTCTACTTGCACACAAATTGTTGTTATTGTTTTTCAAAATCATTTTGTATCTGTGATGTTTCGTACCCTGAAATGTCGTAATACGAATATATACTCTTCTTTCATTCAATAATTGTAACACTGTTATAGGAATGGTGTAGATCACTTCAAATACTAATCTATATATCAGGATTGTTTGTTGAGAAGTTTATCAACATGTGAAAACCTTATTTCATAGGCCTTAATTTATAAATAAACAGGCGAGTCTGACCTGAATTTGATCTGTCAGTATTGTATTTGTAAAGCAATATAGTTTACGAAAGGTGACTGGTCGTTTCACCCAGTTTACCTGGCCGCCTGCGGTTGTTTCACCCTACTATTATATGTTAACGAAACAACATGCCTGCTTCCGGTAAAGTCAACACCAAGTTTATTACAAATAAAGAACGAAGAGAGTCCATTGCGTTCGTAAATAGAAATTAGACAAAAAAAGAATAACTTTGTGACTTTTACTTCCTGTGTCTCCATAATTAGTCGCCGGGCAGAAGCTCGCGACTTCTTTTTAATAGGTTTTCGGAAATCACATGGGAGGAGCAGTTATTATTAGAAAATAACAAACTTAAATGTCTTGAACATATTACTATTGCGTTTGTTTAAAAACACAAGTTATGACACATCTAAAATGAAATAAATATTCCGATGTTTTAAGTATTTGCAGTTTCTTTTTTTTTACTCGCATTTATGTTTTATTTACGAAGACAAAACAGTCCCTATTCGCTAGACTGAGATACTTTATTTTACACTATATACTACATGTAATCAAAAGGCGATAACTACAAACCTTTACGTCGCACAGTCTAATTTGTTTACATACGCGCACCTGCTTGTAGCAGACTGTTATATGTAAATATCGAGATGAAAATGACGTCGAATATTCTCCTTTTAATGTTAATTTTAACTTACTGAATGTTTTTTTCATGTTCAAAGAGATGTCTTGATTTGTGAAGAAGGCATTTTATAATGTTTATCCATGTATATCTAAAATATGAACTATTGCTAAGCTAAAACTGTTGATCGCGAATACCAACTGCGTAGATCAATCTCCTTTGCAGAGAGCCGCTCTTTACACTCACTTACAAATAGTAAATCATAGGTGATTTAAAATGTTTATTTGGTTCGAAACAAATGAAGAAAAGAACAAACCGAGATAAAACTGGTTTTAATAGAAAAATTACTTCGAACGAACACCCTCTGCCTATAAAGAGAGTTTCAAGAACGACACATATGCGAATAAGAAAGAATCGGGTATTTCGTACAAAATAATTTCGTCCTTGACAATTTTAAATGTGTCATTTAATTCCCTAAAGGCATATTGCTTCCGATCTGCATATTGTTATGCATCATTGACACAAGGGCGCTCATCATAATATAATTTTAAAACATGAGTAGTTTGTTATTTTTATTATAAAAAAGGAAGGAAAGAATTACAATAAATTAACATGTTGTAGGGCTCAGTTTATGTTCGAAATTAAGTTTAAATTATACAACAATTTCAATGAGATTTAACTGTTTAGTTGATATTATATTTCGAAGGTGGTCTAATTTATAAATATTGGACTACATTTCAACATTTGTTAAAGTATGATATAATTAGGACGCCAAGCTAATATTATTTTGAGAAAAACAGAAAACTCATGTCTTCATCGATTTAACCTTATCTCATTGTTTTAAAAGTAGATTGCTGCAAAGGTGTCCACTGTTGACTTTAATAGGGGAAAGGTAAGATGACGTGCTATTGCATGCAAATCCTAAATTGTCTGTTTTGTGGTTTTATTGAAAAATAATAAAATTCAAATATTCTGACAAGCATCTTGAAAAGTGTATGTGGAATTCACAAATCTTATAATTATTCCTTAATGTTAAAGGACTGTATACATACTAAGACTAATGATTGGCAAGATTACTCATTTCCATTACTGTTTATGATCAATAATTAGTTGGTTGTGTGTATGGTCAACCTACTTTGGAATGGAGATTGGTCATAAACAATGAAAGGCTTTAATTATCATTCACTTCGTTGTCAAAACAATGCAAGTTATGATACATTTTCACTTGACCCCCACCCCTGATGTTCCAATATGCCCCTCAGTTGATAACTGTTTATTCAACTAATATAATGTTAGTGTTATGCATAACTGCAGTATTGATTTCCGGCGACATTGATGCGTTGCATCAACTTTCTCTTGTGATTGTCACTGCACGAAAATTGGGATTTACTTGGAAATTAAATTTGCTGACATTCCACGTGAAAAATTTACTTGGAATTTAAGTCAAGTAAATTTGAAGTAAAAGTAATTTAAGTTTATTTGGAATGTTGGAGAATTTACTTAAAAGTAAATTAACTAACATTCCACGTGAAAAATTTACTTGGAATTTAAGTCAAGTAAATTTGAAGTTAAAGTAATTCAAGTTTATTTGGAATGTTGGAGAATTTACATAAAAATAAATTAAATAACATTCCATTAATTGAAAAATTAAGTTTAAAGTAAATTAATAAATATTTTCTGTGAACAAAAATTACTTTAAGTTAATTAAATTGATAATTGGTGGCAATGCTGTTATGATATGATAAACTATCGCCAAAAACTTAATTCAGGTTTGAGACAAATCTGGTAAATAGTGACATGCCTAATTCGGACAAGACAGTTTGTGTGAGGTACAGGGCGATACAGCTTCCCATCACAACCTTAACCTTTCTTAGACGGCACAGGAAAAGATACAGGGCGATACGCGCTCCCGTCACAACTCTAAGCTTATTAAGGCGGCTTCGGACAAGACAGTTTGTGTGAGATACAGGGCGATACACCCTCCCATCACAACTCTAAACTTATTAAGGTACAGGGCGATACACACTCCCATAATAACCTTATTAAGGCGGTGTCGGACAAGACAGTGTGTGTGGTACTGGGCGATACACCCTCCCATCACAACCTTAACCTTTCTTAAACGGCGTCGGACAAGATACCCTCCTATCACGACCCTAAGCTTCTTAAAGTGGCGTCGGACAAGAACGTTTTTGTGAGGTACAGGGCGATACACACTCCCATCACAACCGTATTAAGACGGTGTCGGACAATACATTTGTGTGTGGTACTGGGCGATACACCCTCCCATCACAACCCTAAGCTTATTAAGGCGGTGTCGGACAAGACAGTGTGTGTGTGGTACTTGGCGATACACCCTCCCATCACAACTTTAAGGTGACGTCAGATAATACAGTTTGTTTTAGGTACACCCTCCCATTACAACCTTAACCTTTCTTAGACGGCGTCAGACATGACAGCTTGTGTGAGGTACAGGGCGATACACACTCCCATCACAGCCCTAAGCTTATTAAGGCGGCGTCGGACAAGACAGATTGTGTGAACTACAGGGCGATATACCCTCCCATCACTTATTAAATCGGCGTCGGACAAAACAGTTTTAGTGAGGTACAGGGCAATACACCATCCCAACCCTAAGCTTATTAATGCGGCATCGGACAAGACAGTTTGTGTTGGCAAGGGCAATCTTAACCTTTCTTAGACCGTGTCTAGCAAGACAGTTTGTTTGAGGTACAGGGTGATACACCCTCCAATCATAACCTTTCTAAGGTGACGTCGGAAAAGAGTTTGTGTGAGGTACAGGGCGATACACTCTCCCATCACAATCTTTCTTAGACGGCGTCGGACAAGACCGTTTGTGTGAGGTACAGGGCAATACACCCTCCCATCACAACCCTAAGCTTATTAAAGCCAGAGTTCAGCATGGAAATGACTTCTTTGAAGGAATTTAGAAGAGGACGATGTAAGGAACATCCCTGTGAAGTTTGGATGGAATTAGTCCATCAGTTTAGGAGACGATAAAACGTAATAAAACTACAATTTTGTGTATATAACACCACTATAATGTATTGAAAATATAAAATACAGATAAATCAACATATTTTGACAGAGTTTTGTACTAATAAACCATGTTGTACCAACTCCTTCACCCTGAAAATAATGCTTTCCATTACTGTCAATTAGCATATTTTTTTTCTTGGAAAATGTCTAGCGCAGGGACTTGCTATTTTTGGCCTAATTGTAGAACATTTTGTCCATAATCCATAAATGCAAAGAAAATAGTACATTGCCAGGCTATTTCTTCCAACATGTAAGTCACAATTATCTCCCTTGATACTAACCCAAATAATAAAACATACAAATAAGTCTGTATTAAATGCATTTTAATGCTCATTTTGAAGATGATTTTATTTGATTGAACATATACCTTTGCTGTATAAATAATAATAACAAGAGGGCCATGATGGCCATGAATCGCCCTACTGAGAATAATTGCTCTCATGCCAAATGTTTATGCAACTCGAGCACAAGACATTTCTATGATCTTTGAATGAATTTGTCTTAGTGGCTTAGGAGGAGTCGTCATTTAAGTAAATTGTCGACGCCGCACGACTGACATTGACCGATCACACTACCTCACCATGAGCACTTCTTGCTCAGGTGAGCTAATAAATAATAATGGTAACACTTTTTATCAGTGTAAACCTATAAAAGTACAACGTTACAAGTTAAATAATATTTTTTAATGTTTAACGTTTCTTGAATTCACAAAGCCCAGATCCTAGTAAACAACTTCACTAATTGATTGTCAATCGTAATGAATCTACAGGTAATAAAATATGGTCATTTAACATTTAAGATACTTTTAACCATGTATGGTGAAGAACAATTAATTCATGCATACCGGACGTGTGAATCCGATTTTGAAAGCCATTGGAGATATTCTGTCGGACGTGTGAATCCGATTTTGAAAGCCATTGGAGATATTCTGTCTCCCATATGGAACATTTGTGCAAAATGATTTTTAAATCAAGCGGGTGCTTTTGGACAAGAACATTTTTAAAGATTTTACAATGCACATATAAGGAAAACAAGCCCCGCCCCTGGCGGCCATGTTTTTCAATGGATCAGATTAATTTGAACAATCTTGGTAGAAGGTCCGGTCCCCCAAGGAACATTTGTGCCAAATTATCTTTAAATCGGGCCAGTACTTTTGGACAAGAAGATTTTACAATGCACATATAAGGAAATTAAGCCCCACCCCTGGCGGCCATGTTTTTCAATGGGTCAGATTAATTTGGACAATCTTGTTAGAGGGTGCCCCAAGGAACATTTGTCCAAAATTATTTTCAAATCAGGCCAGTACTTTTAGACAAGAAGATTTTTAAAGTTTTGGCAATTTTCCCCTATTCTGATGCCTCCGCAACCAAAGTTCTACTTGGAATTCAAGTCTTTGAACAAAAGAGGACCACCTAAGGAACATTCCTGTGAAGTTATTTTGAAATAAGTCCATTGGTTTAGTAGGAGAAGTCAATTGTAGGAAATTGTTAACAGACGCCCAACGGACGTGCAGACGACGTTGAGTGATCACAAAAGCTCAGCTCGCACTTCGTGCTTAGGCGAGCTAAAATAAAATGCAACTTAAACAAAAATCAGTTTTTTTCTTCTGAAAAGTTAACATAACGCAGATAAAAAGTTATTACACCAAATAAGGTGATGATATATTTAGATATTTTCCAAAGTAAATTTGAAATCATTGTGGTCAAGGGAGCTATTGCTCATTTTGAGCGATATTCTCACTTGTTTCTGTACTTTTCACTTACTGTACCTACACATGTATGCAGTAAAATTAACAAGAGGGCCAAGATGGCCCTAAATCGATCATCTGAATGATAGTTAATTAGATGCAAATATTTAACTGCAAATATCTGTGAAAATTTGATCAGGAGTTCAAATAAAACATCAAGGAGTGGACACTCAGTTAAAGAAAAAGTTTATCAGTAAAAGCCATTTTTATCTTGAAATCTAACAAGAGCTTTCTCAATTTCTGATGCTGCAGCAACAAATGTTCTACACAGAATGCAAGTTTTTGAACAATTTTGAAAGAGGACCATCAAAGGAACATTCATGTGAAGTAACGTTGAAATTGGTCAAGTGGAATGGAAGGAGTTGTCATTTGTAGCTAAAAGTTCAATTTACCCCTTATGTGATGACGCGAGGTTGCAATGATTTTGTAACTAATCAAAACAGCTTGAACAAATTAAATGTAGAGGATCACTGAAATAGGATTTATATTCAATTTCCTTAATATCAGACAAGAACTTAAAAAAATGGAATTTCCAAATTTTGTCATTTTGCCCCTTTTCTGATGCCTCCTGACTGCCATGTTTTTCAACCAAACAGTATGCCTTGAACAATCTTTGTAGAGGCTCACCTTAGGAACATTTCTACCAAACTATAATGGAATCAGACATGCAGATTCAAAGAAGAAGATTTTTAAAGCTTGGACATTTTGCCCCCTTTCTGATGCTGCAGCAACCCTGACGGCCATGTTTTTCAACAGATCAAGACATATTTGAACAATCTTTGTAGAGGGTGCCCCAAAAAACATTAGTGAAAAATTATTTTCAAATCGGGCTAATTCTTTTGGACGAGAAGATTTTTTAAGTTTTAACAATACACATATAAGGAAAACAAGCTTAGCCCCCTGGCAGCCATGTTTTTTCAACGGATCGGAAATATTTGAACACTCTTGGTAAAGGGTGCCCCAATGAACATTTGTGCAAAATAATTTTCAAATCGGGCCAGTACTTTTGGACAAGAAGAATTTTAAAGTTTTAACAATGCACATATAAGGAAAACAGGCTCCACCCCCTGGCGGCCATGTTTTTCAACAGATCGGAAATATTTAAACAATCTTGATAAAGGGTTCCCAAAAAAACATTTGTGCAAAATAATTTTCAAATTGGGCTTATACTTTTGGACAAGAAGATTTTCTAAGTTTTAACAATGCACATATAAGGAAAACAAGCTTAGCCCCCTGGCAGCCATGTTTTTTCAACGGATCGGAAATATTTAAACAATCTTGGTAAAGGGTGCCCCAATGAACATGTGTGCAAAATAATTTTCAAATCGGGCCAGTACTTTTGAACAAGAAGATTTTTAAAGTTTTAACAATGCACATATAAGGAAAACAGGCTTCCACCCCCTGGCGGCCATGTTTTTCAACGGATCGGAAATATTTGAACAATCTTGGAGTGCCCCAAGGAATATTTGTGCAAAATAATTTTCAAATTGAGCTTATACTTTTGGACAAGAAGATTTTCAAAGTTTTAACAATGCACATATAAGGAGAACAAGCTCCGCCCCCTGGCGGCCATGTTTTTCAACCGATCAGAAATATTTGAACAATCTTGGAGTGCCCCAAGGAATATTTGTTGAAAATAATTGTCAAATTAGGCCAGTACTTTTGGACAAGAAGATTTTTAAAGTTTTAACAATGCATATATAAGGAAAACAAGATCTGCCCCCTGGCGGCCATGTTTTTCAACGGATCGTAAATATTTGAACAATCTTGGTAAAGGGTGCCCCAAGGAACATTTGTGCAAAATAATTTTCAAATCGGGCCAGTACTTTTGGACAAGAAGATTTATAAAATTTTAACAAAAAGAAAACAGGCTCCGCCCCCTGGCGGCCATGTTTTTCAACCGATCGGAAATATTTGAACAATCTTGGTAAAGGGTGCCCCAATGAACATTTGTGCAAAATAATTTTCAAAACGGGCTAGTACTTTTGGACAAGAAGATTTTTAAAGTTTTAACAATGCACGTATAAGGAAAACAAGCTTCGCCCCCCCTGGCGGCCATGTTTTTCAACGGTTCGGAAATATTTGAACAATCTTGGTAAAGGGTGCCCCAAGGAACATTTGTGCAAAATAATTTTCATATGGGCTAGTACTTTTGGACAAGAAGATTTTTAAAATTTTAACAATGCACATATAAGGAAAACAGGCTCCGCCCCCTGGCGGCCATGTTTTTCAACCGATCGGAAATATTTGAACAATCTATGAACATTTGTGCAAAATAATTTTCAAATCGGGCCAGTACTTTTGGTTAAGAAGATTTTTTAAGTTTTAACAATGCATATATATGGAAACAAAGCTCCGCCGCCTGGCGGCCATGTTTTTAAACGGATCGGAAACATTTGAACAATCTTGGTAAAGGGTGCCCTAAGGAACATTTGTTCAAAAAAAAATTCAAATCGGGCCAGTACTTTTTGACTAGAAGATTTTTAAAATTTTAACAATGCACATATAAGGAAAAACAGGCTCCGCCCCCTGGCGGCCATGTTTTTCAACCGATCGGAAATAGTTGAACAATCTTGGTAAAGGGTGCCCCAATGTACATTTGTGCAAAATTATTTTCAAATCGGGCCAGTACTTTTGGACAAGAAGATTTTTTAAGATTTGGTAATTTTCCGCTTTTCTGTTGCCGCAGCAACCAAAGTTCTCGATGGAATTTAAATCTTTGAACAATTTTGAAAGAGGTTCACCAAAGGAACATTCCTGTGAAGTTTGGTTGAAATTGGTCAGGTGGTTAAGGAGGAGATGATCTAAATGTCTAAATGTTAACGACGCACGACGCCGGACGGACAAAAAGTGATCAGAATAGCTCACCTTAAGCCTTTGGCTCTAGGTGATCTAAAAAAACACTCTACTTTCTGGAATAATAATCAGTACATCCCTGCCATTGACTGTTCCATTAACACAAACGACTTTGCTATAGATTCTCTGAATTGGCAAAAAAAAGCTTGGACATTTTACACAGAAAACATCCTTCATCCACACTTCAGCAGTTTCCCCATAGGTGTGCTTTAAAGTAAGATTATGCAATGGGGCAAACCAGTCAATCACAGCAAAGATGTGTCTTTTAACTGATGTACCAAAAATCAAACTATGCGCAATGAAGTACTGAATCAATCCAGGTGACACAGCTGTACTTGTTTGCAAAATCTTCCCATCAGCATCAGTCCAACAAGCTTGGATCAGTGACGACCTAGTGTACCTTGACTTCTGACTTCCAAATACTTCTGTCCCAATAGCCACAGCTTTACACTTGACAGCTGAGTAAGGAAACTGAACATCATTTTCAGAAAAGTCGATCCCCGCATACATAGAGCTGTATGTTTGCTTCAGCACAGAGGCTTCAGACTCTAACAATGCAACATTCTTACAGTTTTTTAAGTTGTATCCATCTATTTCTTGCCAACAACAGTCTGCTACAACAGTTGTTGGATCAGACATTGTTCGGTACATGACACTGTTACTGAAAAGAACACGATCACTTTCACAGCTGTCTGGAATTAACTTCCGAAAAACACTTGAAAATTCTGTCTGAAATAATGATGGATAATTGGCACATGAAATTGCTGCGTCCCTTAGAAACCTTTTCATTATTTCCACCTCAACTAATCTAGAATTATTTGGAAGTGAACCCAAATGACCATTGTAACGTTCAAAACTAAACAGCCAGAATGAGTACACAGGTCCATATTTTTGTAGGCACTCTGAGAGGTGTGCATGCAAATGTATATTTGGAGTAACAGCACGCTTTCCATAAAATAACTGAAATCCTTTGCAAAATCTAAGTATTAATGAATCAAACTGTTCGATATCTGCCAATGTAAGATATCTTGAACACAATATTCTGGAAGCTGAAACCAAAAGAATCCAATTGTTAAGGAACTTCTGTTCAAGAATTCCATACAAAGCTACAACAGAAAAGATGTTTGTCCAATTCATCCACTGCTCTGCTGTGAATCCACCAAAACTAGATGCAATTTTTCGTGGAATTCCACCAAGTCTAGAGGAAACATGTATGTTGTCCACTCTCTTCTGGATTTCATTTAGATCCGCAGATGTCAAAATGTCCCTTTCAAGCCATATTTTCATTATATGCTTTGCTGTTCCCAAGTACATATTGTGCATTGGATCAATAATTGACATTTTTACAATATCCACATATTCAAGTTCACAAAGAACAGAATACCTTACGCCCAACCTCGATTCCAACTCATTTTTTTTCAGTCGCATATACTGCTTTTCTAACTTTTTTAACATCACGCATATGTGACTGATGGTTTCTTTTTTCCCAAAGATCTCGTTCAAATCCAGAAAAATACCAACTCCTTCTGTAAACTCTTTTTTGCGCTTTGAACATCCCAGTCGTGCATTATGACCAAGAAATCCACATAATTTTCATGATGCTGGAATGTCACAGCCAATGCAAATCAGGCATACCTTAAATAACTTTTCTTTTTCTTCTTTGAAAGAAGTTAATAAGAAGCCATCATTCCAGGCACTCTGAAGCTCATCAACTAATGGCGAAAGAAATGTATTTGTTGGTGGTTCCTTTTCCATATCTGGAATTACACCTATCAGAATAACATTTTTTAATTTGAATCGTTCTTCTTTTGGAAGATTTACAACAACAGCATATACCACACCAACCGAGTACTTCACATGTTCAAATGGCTGAAACCAATCTAGGTTTAGCATAAGGCCAAAACAACTGTCTTGAAGAACATTGTTATATGAAATGTTAATGGTTCTCCATACATTTTCACTGTAGACATCTGGCAAATGACCTTCTGCATAATTTCGATTCTTCGAGTGGTTACACAAGTCTTCAAAGTCACGCCGCAATACAATTTTATGTAAAGTCTGTCTTAATGGTTTGTAGGAGTAGATTTTATGTGGGCACAGTGCACTTTTACCCGAGGAAAACACTACAGTTTTCAGAAGAATTTCACCACATTTGTTTCTACGTGCTTTTTGAGGATGATTTGGAAATGGAACATTCCAACATTGTTTCGATATTTGTTTGCCCTCAACCTTCTGAACACATTCAGGGTATCTATACAAACAAAAACATTTTCTGCAAACAACATATTTTTCAAAATTGTTTTTGTTTATACGAAAACATTTCCACAACAAGCACAAAGACCCTGGTAACACTGAAGCAATGTCACAAATAATTGGAGAATTACACAAAGTTTGAATTACACTGAGAAATGTTTTGCAAAATAGTAGTAGTTCATTTATGACACAATCAGGTAAGTTATGGCAAGTTTGCCACAGAGAAACAAACAAACAAAACCATAATGCCAAGTTAGCAGCATATGAAGAGTTGGTGGATGACTCAGAAATTTCAGAACTTTCATCATCTTGATTGAATACTTCATCAAAAACTGCCTCTGTGTCTTCGTACATTAATTCCCTTTCATCCAAATCATCCAGATCCATTCCATCATTTGTATCAAGATTTTCAGTTATCTTTATTTGGACCAATTTTCTTAATTTATTTGAAGAATTTTCTTCGTCGTCAGAATTTCTGTAAATAATGGGAATCTCTTCCTCCAAGTTTATATCAGTTCCAGCAATGTTAAAGCCATCATTTTCACACTGCTTGCATGTCCATATTCCATCAACAAAATACTGTGACTTGTGATTGAAATAATGTCGAGGTTGAAATAATTTCTTGCAACATGTACACCATTTTCTTTTCAGTTTATTACGCAGCCCTTGATGTAGTTGGGACACATTTTCTGCCATATTTTCATTGGTCAATTACTCTCCTTTTATCATCCAGCAAATGCCTCCAGATTTTTCTGAAATAAAAAGCATTAGTGAATGTATATTATAAAACTAGATCATGCAGTCGATAGCACAGCATCGCAAATCCGCATGACCCCCCGAGTAAACTCAACAAAAATCTTGTTCAATATGTTTTATATCTAGCTGTTGAGTATGTTTGCAAAATTTTGAAAAGAAATCTAGAACAAGAGGCCCATGAGGGCCTATGCTCTACTGGAATGGTTCTTTGGTCATTTTCAATCCAGAGCATGTATGTATGGTAAAGATCGGATAGTAAATGGAGGCTCTTTTGTGTTCACAAGCGGTTTTATAGCAATTTTGACAATTTCAAGGGCCAATCTGGAAGATTTGCGAAAGGAACTGCGCTCTCATCAATATTTAACTACTATCTAAGTTTGGTGAAGATCGGATTGTGAATGGAGGCTCTATTGTGTTTACAAGCTGTATTATAGCAATTTTGACAATTTCAAGGGCCATAATTCAGTCATGCAAGAGCACATCTGGCTGGTTTTTCGAAAGGCACCGAGCTCTCATCAATATTTAACTACTATCTAAGTTTGGTGAAGATAAGAGTAAATGGAGCCTCTATTGTGTTCACAAACTCTATTATAGCAATTTTGACAATTTCAAGGGCCATAATCCAGTCTTGCATGGGCGGATCTGGCTGGTTTACAAAAGGAACCGAGCTCTCATCAATATTTAACTACTATCTAAGTGTGGTGAAGATCGGATAGTAAATGGAGGCTCTATTGTGTTCACAAGCTGTATTATAGCAATTTTGACAATTTCAAGGGCCATGTTCCAGTCTTGCATAGGCGGATCTAGCTGGTTTGCGAAAGGAACCAAGCTCTCTTGGATATCTAACTACTGTATAAGTTTGATGGAGAAACAATCAAAACTGTAGACTTTATCGTGTTCACAAGCAATTGTTCACGGACGGACACCACACCACGGCATAAGCTTGCCAGTAGAGCTAAAAATGACTTTTTATTTTAATCTTCAATAAAAATTACCTAAATTTGACCTTTTGACCCTGTCCCTAATATTTCTTTGTCAGCATACATGATACTGTAGGAACATAAAATCAAACCGATCAGTCAGGTAAGTAACCGTTTAAGGTTACAAAACCTATTTGAGTTACTTTTTTCTTAGCACAGCTTAATAAGATAACTTAGTTCATTTTGTTAACCTTTTTAAATTAAATCACAAGACCAATGTTGACGCAGAGCATCAAAAAGAAGCCGCAATATTTCGTTGCACATGAAGAATAAAAAAAAAAAACATTTAAATCCACGAACATAAGACAAATTTAATCTGTAGTAAGTAATGCAGAAATCGGTATTTGAAGATTTAAGTATTATATATAGATGTAGGATATTTAACCTGGCAGGGTCTGTGTTTTAAGTGAATACGATGATTTAGAGTTAATGTTAAACTAACCATGAAAAGTGACATATAACACTAAAACTTAAGATAAACGGACAAGAGGTTATGATAAATTTCAATTTGTACCAAAGACAATCAACTATTTGTATTGAACACAAGCTCATTTATATGAGCAATTTCACCTTTCTCCACAATGATTTCAAAAGTCGTCTGTTGCAGAGGCTCGGAAATGGTATATACTCGTATGTGGTAAATGGTAAAAACTGTAAATGGAGAAAATTAAGCTCATTATGAGTAATTTCACCTTTTGTCACAATGATTTCAAAAGTCGTTTGTTGCAGAGGCGCATAAAGGGTATATACTCGTATGTGGGAAAGGGTTAAAACCGTAAATGGAGAAAATTAATCTCATTGTGAGCAATTTCACCTTTTGCCACAATGATTTCAAAAGTCGTCTGCTGCAGAGGCTCAGAAGGGTATACACTCGTATGTGGGAAAGGGTTAAAACCGTAAATGGAGAAAATTAAGCTTATTATGAGCAATTTCACCTTTTGCCACAATTATTTCAAAAGTCGACTGTTGCAGAGGCACGGTAAGGGGATATACTCGTATGTTGGAAAGGGTCAAAACCGTTAATGAAGAAAATGAAGCTCATTATGAACAATTTCACTTTTGCAACAATGATTTCAAAAGTCGTCTGTTGCAGAGGCTCGGTAAGGGTATGTTTGTGGGAAAGGGTTAAAATCGTAAATGGAGAAAATTAAGGCAATACATATTTGGTCATAACCTGTGTTAATTTAAATTGTTATTGGAGAGAGTTTAATTTCCTGTTGAGATATTAAGACCCGAAACATTGAATGGGTATAAAAATATGAAAGGTAAAGGTGTTAGAAATTTACAACACGAGTATACTGCAAAAACACCATTTTCTTATATTGTTTCATCAAAATGTCGAAACGAGAAAACGTCCTTTTTCCGTTCTCGGTTCAAGCAATTACATCACATAGAAAAGCGAATGGAGCAGATAACCATAGTATATATATGTTATGCTTGTTTGAATTTAACCGATAAGCAAAAGGGTTTATACAACACAGTGACAAAATTACGGAGAGATATAGCGTCTTCTGGAGTTCCTTCCTCTTATTACTGCCTAATATATAGGATGAAAGGAACCAGACTACATTTAGCGCACCTTTGTTTGGTTCCCGGTTTGAGAATAATGACAATAATAAAATGTATGAGGCAGGTAACCAATTTAGTAGAATGATTCTCAATTTTACTGTTTAGACTAGATACAGTATGAACTTCGCTTAACTAAAAATGTGCATACATTAAATCAATATACCGTCCTTTGTCTTTTTTTTTAATTTGTAAAACTCACACATGTATATAGAGTGTAAAAGGGAATGTTTAAAAGTTATTTACCTTAAATTAATATACTTAGTAAGGACAAAAAGAAATCCCGATATGTGGTCACACTGGCAGGTCTAAAAATCTCCTAGTGCTCAATTTCAAAGCATTCCTAAAGGAAGCCGCCTACTGGCGCTTCCAAGTTCCAATAATTCTAGATTTTATAACTAATCAGATACTTTAAAGGGACTGAATCCCATATGAGAAAAAAGCGAAAAAAAAAAGAAAATTGTTAAAAATTGCTATTACCTTGATGTTTTTGCATGTAAGGCATTGTAAAATCTACTAGGTTAGTAACCCAGTAAATCTAAAAATATAGCTGTATATTTATCACGTGATCACTACAACCGAATTGACAATTTCCTTCGCAGAGTTGTCGTTCCTTACACTCATGCATACATGAATGTAATGAGTCGATAGTGTTAGAGAATGCCGAATTGAATCCACAAATTCAAATGAGCAAGAGGAAATTCCACGGTATTTTTAAACGGGAAAACACGGAGCGGACGTTTTTTAACTGCTTATTTCCTATTAAATAATGAAAAACAAGACTTGTACGACCATCTACAACATTCCGTTACATATATATCGACGTATTTTGGATTAATTAGAATAAGTATAAAATATAACGATTTTGGACCATTATGGTGTTCAGTCCCTTTAAAGAGACTATATATCGGGTTTTTTAAGAAAAATTATTAAAAATTAGAATTGGTCAAAAACTTGTTTAGTACATTAATCTTGCCTATATGAACCACTGAACACCTGTTGCTAAATCTTTAAATATTAACAAAAAATAAAACTCAAAATCTTGAAATGTGTTAAAAACTACGTTTCTATCTCTGTCTATGCGTCCAAGATATACTTAAACAATGAATAAATGAAATTTGAATATATATTTTTATGAAATTTTGTGTTTAGGGTATAAATATTGATATGCTATAATGAATAAAAGGTTTTAGTCTATTTAATTTGTTTTCATTATGTTGTTGAAAAAGCCTGATATACTTCCTTTAATAAAAAGATGTTGTGGGTTTTTTTTGTATAAAACTAGCTATTGCAATGTTTAATATCTGTAAAGTGAAACTAAAACTGTCACTAAACGTGACCCGGCTGCAACACCATCAAGGAAAACAAATTGTGTTTGTGACAAATTCTTTGTTAATTTGTGTTGAAGAATGTGTTTCGCTTTCCTAGTCAGAAATTATATCCAAACTGCTTACCAATGCTATAGTGCCTCCTGTATGGGAATCCAATTTATCAACCACATCATCTTTTTCATTGCTATCTACATGATCTGAAAATGCAAACAGTAACACAGATTCAAAACAATGACACACTAGTAACATACACAGATAATATTTATTAATACCAGTGTCAAAATTGTCTTCAGTCTAGACACGGTTTCTAGATTATGCTGTATATCGGAGTCTCAGCAGCTTCTTTTCACAGCATGTTTTGAACCATGTTTACATTACATTCATGATTGGACATAACAGTGTATTGCATAATTGTAGTTCACATTGTGTTGCTTAAAATTAAAGTTCTAATAAGTTCTCAAAAATAAAAGTTGTTTTCTCATTTAGCAAGTAACAAAAAATAGCACTTGCGAAAAAATGCAAGTAGAAAATCTTGCTAAATTCGACCCTTGACAGTGGTATAGTTTAAGTGAACTGGATTATGACAATCTAGCGGAGGAGTTCAAGAACATGAAAAATAGAGAGATGGCCTTGTAATAATAAAAGTTAAACATGCACATTATACTAGTCCCCCCTTTTTTTTCTAAAACGCAGTGAAATTTTCCTCTTCTCAAAGGCCCCAGGCCCCTTCCCCTTTTTCAGAAAAAAAAAACCTGCCCGCAACACCATCATGGAAAACAAATTTTGTTTCTGACAAATTCTGTGTTAATTTGTGTTTAAGAATGTGTTTCGCTTTCCTAGTCAAAAATTATATCGAAACTGCTTACCAATGCTATAGTGCCTCCTGTATGGGAATCCAATTTATCAACCACATCGTCTTTTTCATTGCTATCTACATGATCTGAAAATGCAAACAGTAACACAGAATCAAAACAATGACACACTAGTAACATACACAGATAATGTTTATTAATACCAGTGTCAAAATTGTCTTCAGTCTAGACACAGTCCAGTACCCTATATCTGCAATTTATATTGAATGTATTCTGCATCCTGATTTTAAAACTGAAACCTATCCACCAGGTATTTTTGTATATATGTTTAAAAACTTCCACAAATTAGTGGAAATTACCCCAAATAACCTTATTTTAACCTAAGAGTTCTTTCTTGCTTGCTTTCACCAGCAATTGTTTGTATGTGTATAATAATAACAGAGCTTGCACATAGGCAAACTTGTTTGTAGGTACCATTATTATGCTTCTGATTGTAATGTGTGATGCTCTTGTGACATTGAAGGTTATCGACTGATGCCCCCTGGCTGGCAACATCAAGGTAGCAAGGTCAAAGTTCAAGGTCGCAAGGAGCATTGGCGTTAAGAAAATGTACATTTTTGTAGTGTCTATCTACCAATATGCGATTTCTAAGACTGGAAGTGAAGATTTATTTTTCTTTTTTTTCATGGAACAAATTAGACAGAATTTGCAAGTTACAAAGTTGTCAATAGTATGTATGTTAAAAGCATTATATGTTATTGCGAGTGGTCACGAGGCTAGCTTGAGCCTAGCTGCGATAACGTAGCCCTCACTTTTCATATTTGTTTTTTGTGTGTAGTCAAAATAAAGGGGATAGGGGGGTGTACGTTATCGCACATGTCTATTACCTAAAGAAACCATTTTCCTTCGATCTCAAATGCCTACCGATAATATAAAACAACAAATCATCATTAACACGAACAGTTCAGAAACGAATCCGTCTATAACAGGAGTTTAGATGAGAATTTAAGCTGAAGTCGGACTCGTTGTTTTCAAAAATAATACATTTACTGTACAGTGGTATTTTCGTATTTGAATAAAATAAAACATAAAACTATAAGCACACGACAAAATACAGTAGAATAAATAGTGAGGAAGTCTCATCAATGCATGTTTTCAAAAATATTTGTAATGACTTTCTGCATGCCTTTTTTATGGGTTTATTAAATATTCGAATACACGGCTAAAATCCACCATGTATTTAGATTTTTTTATGAGGCTCCTTGGGGAAATAAATACCTCAGTGACTGCAGTAAATGATACAAATGATCTTGATTTAAACAAATTGTACCAACGAAAAGTTGTTAATTTAAAACACTGTTCCTGTTGAAAAAGTTAAACCTTCGTTATCATGATCTGAAAAATAACTAACTGCGACAGTGCGGATTTTATCCCGTGGGAACCTCGATTCCACTTGCAGACTTTCAGGCGGGATATTTGTTTTGCGCGTTCCGCGTTCGGATTCTGCGTTTAATAGCAAGATGGCCGAGAGTGGTCATTTTAGTGAATCAGATTCAGAAATAATTGACTTAGACTCTGTATCACAGCCGGACTCGCTAATAAAAAGGGCAGGCATAACGATAACTTCACGTTCAAATGGTGCCAAGAATAAAGCAAAGGATCGAACAACAGACAGTCACACAGAACGAACGGTACAGCCAGAAGCGAGGAAACGTCTTCACAAGAAGAATGGTAAGTTGTGCCAGTGGTAACTGTATCATCTGAATAATGTATTTTCATCCATTCTGTTGTGGTAACTGTATCCTTTGTTTATGTTAATTCAGACATTTAAAATTGTAAAGGGTATAGATGATTGTGTCTTTGATAAAAAAAAATGCTACTCTTTATCAACAAGAGGACATTTAATTTAAAACTTAAAAAAGCTAGATTTAGGTCTTCTTTCTGTCAGCACCAATTTTCCCGTAGAGTGATTGATTTGTGGAATAATTTACCCCAAACATGTTGTTGATGGTAAGGATGTGGAAATTGTCATGATAAGGATGGGTCGTCACTGGAAAGGAGATATCCTATATATCGATATTGAGTCCAAAAGCAAGGCTGTCTAAGGACTAGTATATGCCAGACATAATCTACCTGTACCAATAACTTTAACCTAAACATTTATGTGATCACCAGAATCAATATAGTGTCGGATCTAGTCAAAAAGAAGAGGGGCTTAAAAGGACAGATCGAGGGCTTGGCGTGAAACGGTTGTAACTAAAAATTAAAATTGGTAATTTTTGACCAAGGTTAATCACCTCGCTATAAAGTCTTTATAAGCGTTAAATCATTTTTCTTGGTAAACAATGGAAATTTAGGTGCCATTGCTCGTTTTGAGCAATGGCACCTAAATTTGCATTGTTTACAAAAGGGTCGAAATTGCCCCTAAACCAGGGTTTTCAAAATAGGTTTTAAGTTACAACTGTTTCACGCCAAGCCCTCGAGATGTCCTTACTACAGAGCCCAAAAGCATCTTACATGTATGTATCTTACAGGTAATATGACGACCAATTTAGTTATGGGTTTACAAAGGAACCTTTGCATATTTACCAGCCATATCCCTCGGAGGTCCTTGTCCTTGTTCAGGTGCATTCTGTTTACAGTCTCATTTTGCGAGATTCAATAATGTCCACGTTGTGGAAGTTTTTCAATGTTTACTATTTAGGGTGCAGGACGAAGCGTACCACTGCCTAAGCGTATCACTGCCTAAGTACCATTTTAGGACGAAGCGTACCACATATGAAATATATAGTGTTTATTATCGGTTGGGTAAATTACAACCGTTTGCTTATAACCATCGAGTTGGAGGTACCTCACTGTAAATTGTGTAGACAATGCAGTCACCACCACATATTTGTAACTTTATTATGCAGATGTAGCAGACAGTTTTGGAAAACGTTATTAAAAAAGGAGAAACTGCTTTTTATTAGCGATGCATCCTTTCCTTACATTATTTTATCTAGTTTCAAAGCTATTAAACAAAGGAAAAATAAATACCATACCCTTTAAAATCCTTTTCATTTCAAAGTTAATTTATCCAATATAAAGAAAATGTAGTAATTTCTCCCGTTGTCAAAAGAAGTCTGCCAGGGGCGTAGCTTGACTGAAAATGATGAGTAGGCCCGGTTCTAGGTGGGTCCGGGGGCATGGCCCCCCGGAAAAAAAATTCAGCTAGGTGGTCGTAGGAGCGTTTTGGCGTATATTTCGAACCGGTTAACGTGTTAATATGAGCGTTATTTTCCTAACAATTGACCTTAAAACGATAATTCTATTACACATATTCAAATAAAATCCAAATTTCGGCATTTAACCGAAGCAAAGGTGTTAATAACTCGGTCTATGTCTATCTCAATATCTCTATGAATGTGGAGACAGCCCAGTGATGACAGCCTCTCGCCGGTCATTGTCGAGCGGAGATAAGACTTAATACGCCTCATAGAGCTAAAAGATCGTTCACATGATGCGGATGTGGCAGGCATGGTCAGCAATATCTGCAGTACGATGTAAATGCACGGATATGCCGCCTCCGATGTCTTGTTGAGAGTCGCCAGAAGAGTCGACGGCTTGGCATCCTGCAGCTGCCATCTCACAATCCATCTCCTCACTTCTTCATCGAACTCTTGTCGCGTCTTTGACAGGTCTGATTCATATGCCTCGTAGATCCTGTCCACATTGGCCGGCTGGAGACCTTCAAGTTTGGTGGGTATCAACCACTGAACCTGAAATCGCTCTTCATTCTTTAATATCCGAATATCCATTTCTTCAAGCAGGTGGTCAACAAACACGTAAAAAACAGCAACCTTCCAATATCGGCTAGGGTCCTGGAGGTCATAATTCGCCCTGTTATTCTGCCTGGCTGCTTGTCGTGGCACTGACGGGTCTATCTACGTAATACAAAATAAATACATCAAATCTGCACATGTGAAAAGAAGAATGGTAGAAGATTATGAAATACTTAATAAAGGGACACTGTGTAAATATGAATCTTTGAGGAAATTACATTAAAAAACAAGGCATTTCATAACTATGGGGAAAAACTAAAAATTTATATCGTAAAAAATATCTTTCCAACTAATATTTGTTTTTGCTTTCTTTGAAATAGAGATTGACGCGTCAAAACACTATGAAATATGTTACTAGTCAGTTGAACAAGAAACATATTTCAGAATAAACTGATTACATCAATCGCCAATCACAGGTAAATCAACATAAAAATGCAAATACTATGTTTACCTGGAACTCGGCAGCTAAAGTCACAGCTTCCTGATAGAGGGCATCCCATACAAGGTTATCATTTCTCTCAGCTCGATATATCTGCATGACTACCTTCGTTTGTTCGATTGCCTCCAACAGATCCATGTCAACCTAAAGTTTTAGATTAAAATGAAGTTTTTTAAAGTAAAACATATTTTTATTAGAAAGTACTTATACAATCTCAATACCCTTAATTCATCCAGAAAAGAAGCTCGCGCAGCCATGCATAGCCCTCACGCGTGTGTGATATACACGGCCGCCGGTAAATACCGGCGCACAGGCTATGACTGAAATGACTGGTAAGTATTTTCTAATAAAAATATGTTTTACTTTAAAAAACTTCATTTTTATGTCAAAAATACATTACCAGTCATTTAATACCTGATGACTTTGCAGCATCGGTCGGGAGGATCGTCCAACACAATGCCGGTTCCGAGAACATCGTAGCAAAAAAAAAAACTTTTAATTACAAACAACAATTTACACAATTATGTTGATAATATGTTAATTTAGTTGAATGACTGAATGAAAAAATAACTTGTTAAGGCGAACGCCGTGTATATCACACGCGTTAGGGCTATGCATGGCTGCGCGAGCTTCTTTTCTGGATGAATTAAGGGTATTGAGATTATATATCATTCAGGTATTAAATGACTGGTAATGTATTTTTGACATAAAAATATTAAATTTAAACTTTCCTTACAGTACAATAATATAACCAAACGATCAACATATTGATATCGTCTATCAAATGCACAGTGGAGCGAAACAGGCATGTGCTGTATAACTGGAATAAATTCATGGGTTGAACGAGAACAAATACTGAAATAAAACAGGATTTTAATTCTGTCACACTATAACTTTTGATATATATATACTTACTAAAATATTCCTTTAATATACATGCATGTGTGTAATAATATGTAGTAGATGAAATGTTTCCTCGCTTATAAATAAAAAAACAAACAGACTAACTGATTAATTTATTACTTTGATCATAAAGTCTCACATATTAAGATCAATATGATAAAATTCGTAGACATTGCCAGAATATTATTCTCAAATTCATGATTATCTTTTCCATAACTTACAGTTTAAACTAAATGTTGTTTCTTAAGTATTTACTTACCGCTTGAAGTACTGCTGTTAGTCCTACCAGATTATTCAAAATATGCTCTGTTGCCACAAGAGTCACAATAAACTGGAACTGCAGTATAGCGTTGAGTTTATCACCGGCTTTGACGTCACCATTTTCCTGAAGACTCTCCAGTGCATGGACGACAACGCGATAGGCATTCTTAAATGTATGAAGTGCATCTGCCCTGCTCATCCACCTGGTTTCACACAAGGTCTTCAACTTCTGTCGACCATCCATCACTTCCTTTGTAGCAGGGTCTTTAGCCAGTTCATCTGCAAATGCTGTGAGCCGTTTTGCTGAATAGTCAAACGCAAAGGCTATATCTTGCACTGTAGACATCATTGTCCTGACACATGGAAGTTTGGAGCTGTGAACCAATGACAGATTTAAGCAATGTGACTTACAATGGATGTAATTTGCTAGTGGAACTCGTTCACGGATGAGTGCCTGTACACCATTGTACTTGCCCGCCATGTTTCCTGCGCCATCATAACACTGGCCACGTATCTTTAAGATATCTAGGCCAGTACTTTGAAGATATTCAAGTATACTCCGTGCTAAAGTAACCCCTTTTATAGACTTGCAAGTGACAAACCCTAAAAACTGCTCACGAACGACATGCTTCTCGTCTACCTTTGATATAAAACGAATACACACAGACATTTGTTCTTTTGTTGAACAGTCGGTTGCCTCATCAGCCATTATAGCGAAAAAACCAGCCATTTTACAGTCAAATATGATTGTACTGGTAACCTGATCAGCGCAGATACTCAAAAGTTCGTTTTGAATATCTGGCGATGTATATTTTGCATTTGATTGGGCATTTTCTAGATGGTCTAACAGAATTTCGTCATGTCTTGCCTTGCTCTGGAGAATTGCCATAAAATTACTTTTGTCCTCCGTATGTCCTCTTATAGCAATGTTCTGCTTTCCTAGGAGAACCAGTGTTTCAATAATTTCATACAGCACATGCCTGTTTCGCTCCACTGTGCATTTGATAGACGATGTCAACTGCTGATTAATGGAGGGAGCCTGGCCAGTGGATACATCAACAAAGTTTTCAGCAAGAACAGAACAGCCTCTGTGATTTACAGACAATGCATGGGTTTTTACTACCTTTGAAAAGTTTTTCCAGTCGTTGACGGGAGTCCTTATGAATGTTTTTTCCTTCTCACCTCTTGAAAACAACAGACAACAAGCGCAGAACACAGCATCATTCTTCAAGGAGTAACGTAACCAGGCGTAGACGGACAACCAGCTAGCATTAAACTTCCTCTCCTTACCGCCGATATTTCTAAAATAAACAGAACAAGTAGGAATTATACGGGCGCACGGATAGGAGTTATGGATGTATGGATGGACTGAGTGACGAACAGAGTGTAAAATCATACAAATTTATACAATTTGCTGGATGGATCATGGAGCTATTCCACCATTTTTCAAATAATAAACAAAGATATAATCCTATATTTTGTCCGAAATTATATATCCGAAAATCTTCCGATTTAACAAAATAAACTTTCACACACTTACCTCGAAGGAAACTTGAATGCGTTGGCCAACTCCCACTTCCAGGTTAAAAACCTTAGCTTTAATTCATCATCCCACGATCCATCAACTTCTCCAGGGTCGGGGTATTGGGGAAAAGTATTGATAGACATTTTAAATATTCTATTCCCGATTTGCAACTTAACATTTCTGAGAAAAATATGCTAAGTACTTATTATGTAGAATCCTGGTAATTTTACATTGTACGTCACTATAATGACGTGTTTATATCAATGACGTCGTGTTTGATATCAATGATGTCGTGTTTTATACATCAGTGTGTGTATACCACGTGACTTTTGACGTCATATTTGCATCGTCAGACAGCAATAATTGATCTTGATAAGAAGTAAAAACAATTGTAACTTGTTTAATTCTTCATCATTTTTTATGAAACATGGTGCAGCCTACGCCGCTTACAAAGTCCTATCTCCGGGTTTTTACTGCAGATTGATTGGTGGTCTAGTTTTTTCAAACACTTCGACGAACCTGTTCTCAAAATCCAGTTTTGATAATGCTCCGGCTGTCGGCGATCTTAATACATTTTGAGAAAAGGTTCGTCGAAGTGTTTGAAGAAACTAAACCACTAATCAAACTCCGCTAAAAAACGGAGATAGGGCTCTGTAAGTGGCGTAGACTGCGCCATGTTTCATTAAAAATGATGAAGAAATAAAATAGTTACCTTTGTTTTTACTTCTAAACCGAAGTAAAATATTGCTGATCGCCGTAGCATTTGTGACGTAAAAGTCACGTGGTATATACACACTGTACATGTATGTTTATAAAAACCGTGATACAAAATATAAACGTTACGTCGTGTACGTGAAAATTAGCTAATTTACCAAATGTAAAAATAACCTTCACCCCCTCAGCCTTCACTTTTAATTGCAGATTTAGACGTTTCATATTTTTCATTTTTGGAAATGAAGTGTAGGCCCGGGCCTACCGTGCCTAGTGGAGCTACGCCGATGTCTGCTGCAGATGCTTCAAAATGCATATATGTGCAAATGGGTAAGAGTGAAATCTATATAGACCTTTATTTTCCGCAAACCATTTTCCTCAACAAATGAGTCAGCTACGTCATAAAAAAGAGTATGTGCAGTTTAGTTACACAAGTAGCTTAGTAGGCTAATAGGATTGTAAATTTAACATTAATTTATATGGGTGTATTTCATTTGTCGCCGCTCAATCTCCCAGCTGGTAAATAGTGACGTCATTTTCTTGTCATTTTCTTTGAAGTTTACCGCATTCTCAGTGATTGTTGAAGTTTGTCCTGGTGCATTATGTAATCTTTTCACAAGTGTTTTTCAGCCGACAAACATTTTTAGGGCTAATGCAAGTCGGTTGTAACTACAGCCTGTTCCAGGAGAAATTACAACCGTTTGCATATAACCATAGAGTCCAAACTATAAATGGGTGACTTCTTTTCCATAGACCTTTAAAACCCTTGTAACTCGTAACATATCTTCACCTCTTTGTGAATTACACACACTTTTAATAGACTTCGTCAATGCAATAAATTTTGACGCATTTGCAGCAGACGTCTTTTGAAAATATTGTCAGAAAAGGAGACACATGTATTGTCCTATTTAATTCATGCATCATACACATAATTGTATTATAATGGGGGGGGGGGGGGGGGGGGGGGTTGAAAAAAATCAGAAATCTGACTGCGTCTTAATCTTATTAGAGGGAACAGCAAAACATCCTAGATTTTAGACCTCAAGGTAGAGGGAGCTTCTTATAGTAGAGAGCGAATTATATCCGAGCTTTTACGGTACACATGATATTTAACATTTATATAAATAATTAACATAACGGACATGTTAGTAGCACAATTTATACGGACAGGTTTATTATTAATTAAGTAAAGAATTCAAATCATCCATTTAATTTCATAAGTTATTGAGTTTATCATTATATATTTGGTTCGCATACTGGAAAGTATATGGATATATATTATGAATAACACCTGTAGGTAAGACTGTTATGCTTTTTATTGAATAATACACCATTAAACAATTATATTAATAATATTTTAAATCAATAACATGGAAAGCGGTACGCTACGTCCTGGTATGCTTGTGCAGTGGTACGCTTCCTCCGACATTCTACTTTTTACATACATTGCAGTCTCAGTTGAAATCAATCCGAAAAAATTAGACTGTCAACAGGTTGCACCGTAACAAGGACAGACATGGTACAAAGAACTCAGTGGATAGTTGACAGTTATGTGTTTTATTCATGTCTGATTTCAAGCTTTGTAATTACTGACCGGTGAAGGAAGTGAAATATCCACTGCGATTATTGGCAGATAAGCTTGTTCAAATACAAATGCAAAATGCAGTAGCAATATTCCATGCATTTCTGACCAACATACGTTGCTAGACATTGAAAGCTTCTCACACAGCAAAAGACATTGTTCCCCATATATTTTACTACCAAACTGTTGTGTGTGCCTTAATATATACAAATATATTTTAAAAAAACAACTTTTAGATGATGAACAATACCACAGTAACTACAGTCCCCTTTCAAGAGCGAGCAGTCCACTGCAAAATGAAGGCATGATCACACCACATCATAACAATGTTTCTTCAAGGGCGTCCTCCTCAAGGGCATCCTCTTCAAGAGCCTTCGCTTTCCATGAACATGATGAAGCGGAGTGTCTTTCCCTTTATCGGGTATGTAACATTATGTTATAATGCATGAATCTGGAAGATTTTTGTGTCACCCTGCATAGCATGATAAGCACTTAGGGATTACTTTTTTTTTGTCCGGCGTCTGTCTGTCCGTCCGTCACACTTTTTCGTCACACTTTCAATGAGCAGGTGCAGGTGACACGTGCTCCGTGGAGCACTCCATTCTAGTTTTTCAGTAATACAATCAGGGATTCTGATAAGTGGTCAGACTTTGTGTTGCCTAGGTTGTCCGTTTTATTGAACAGACTGACGACAAGGTTTTCAGAGCTTTTGAGTTTTGATTTGTCTGTTTACACACTCTTTAAAAATTTCAAAATCTCTGACAATGTATCTTCCATTGAAGATTTTATATAAATGATTCATTATATTGTCAGACTAAGTGTCTGGTTACACAATTTAGCAAGTCCACATATTTCTGGGACAAACCTTGTATTAATATATGACACTCTTCTTGAAGTGAACTTTATGTTATAGATCATTGACAAGTAAAATCTGACACTAGCCTTTGTACAATATATATTTGAAAACCTCTGTGATTCGGCCTTTAGTACTTAATGAATGAGATTTTGTCTGCACTAATGCGATCGCTGGACCATGAGCTCCTCATATTCTGTTAAGTAGATTTTTTAGTAAAGAATTTATTCCCCTTTTTGTAGCGCCTTCCTAGCATGACAGGCACTTTGGGATTACTTTTTAGCTCCACTGGCCAGTCGAGCTTATGTCATGGCGAATTGTCCGGCGTGGGTGCGTTAACTTTTTCCTTTAAACAACTTCTTCTCTCTAACTACTTGGCTAATTTGGTTGAAACTTTATTGGAAGCATCCTCTTAATGTCCTCTCTTAAATTCCTTCAAATTTGATTTGATCCATTCAAAATAAAAAATATTGAAAACTTAAAAAGTCTTCTTCTCCGAAAGTGTTCAGCCGATTTTCAAATAATTTTGTAGAAATGTTTCTTAAGTGACCCACTATCAGATTCCTTAAAGCCATTTTGATTGAAAAATATGGCCGCCAGGGGGCGGGGCTATTTTGCCTTATATGGCTAAAGTGAAAACTTAAAAAATCTCCTTCTCCCAAACTGGTTGGCAGTATTTCAAATAACTTTGTAGAAATGCTCCTTGCATGACCATTATCTCAGTAAATTAAATAAGCATTGGAAAAGTTGAGCGCACTGTCCTCCGACAGCTCTTTTTAGCTCACCTGAGCTTTGTTCAAGGTGAGTTATTGTGATCGCCTTTTGTCCGGCGTCCTCAGTGGGTCAATTGGGATGAAACTTCACAGAAAGCATCCTCTCAATGACCTCACCAGATTTCCTTCAAATTTTTTGGATCCATGCAGAATTCTGGTTTCCATGGCAACGAAATGAAAAAAAAAATCAAAATTCTTCTTCTACCAAACTGGTTGGCAGATTTTCAAATAATTTTGTAGAAATGTTCCTTGGATGACCCTCTATGAGATTCCTTCAATCCATGTTGATTGGTCGAAAAACATGGCAAACCAGGGGGGCGGGGGGCTATTTTGCCTTATATGGCTATAGTGAAAACTTAAAAAATCTTCTCCGAAAGTGTCGCCGATTTTCAAATAATTTTGTAGAAATGTTCCTTAAGTGACCCACTTTCAGATTCCTTCAAGACATGTTGATTGGTCGAAAAACATGGCCGCCAGTGGGCAAGGCTATTTTGCATTATATGGCTATAGTGAAAACTTAAAAAATCTTCTCTTCCAAAAGTGTTGGGTCGATTTTCAAATAATTTTGTAGAAATGTTCCTAGGGTGACCCTCTATCAGATTCCTTCAATCATGTTGGATGGTTGGAAACTATGGCCGCCAGGGGCGGGGCGTATATAGCTTAAGTGAAAAAAAAAATCAGGTGAGCGATCCAGGGCCATCATGGCCCTCTTGTTTTTTAAAGTGTTTGTCTGTTTTTAAGAAAATTAAATAGAAACCTTACTTCAGTGATTCTCTACTTAATTTGTTCAATCCGTATTGATTGGTTACAAAATCATAGCAACCAGGCGTCATCACAAAAAGGGTTAATTGAACTTTTAGATACAAATGACCATTCCACTGGACCAATTTCAACGAAACTTCCCAGGAGTGTTCCTTTGTTGGTCCTCTTTTAAAATTGTTCAAAGATTTACATTATGTTGGAGCTTTGGTTGCTGCGGCATCAGAAAGTGAGACAAATACTCTCACTTTAAAATCCTTGTCCGCCATAATCAATTATCTGAATGTCCGATTCCAAGAAAATTTGGTAGAAATGTTCTATGAGTTCTATGAGTGACCCTCTACAAAAACTGTTCATGTCATATTGATTTCATTGAAAAACAGGGCAGCAAGGCGGCATCAGGAAAGATGCAAAACGACAAAACTTTATACATGTAATTCAATTCTGATTAAAGTTCTTGTTAGATTTCAAGAGATTAATGGCCTTTGCTGTTAAGCCATTTCACTATTTATTCAACAGTGTCTAGTCCTTGCAGTTTCATTTGCATTCCTGATCAAATTTCCCTAGATATTTGCAGTTAAATATTTGGTACTAATTTACTATCATTCAGGTCTTTGGTTCAGGGCCATCTTGGCCCTCTTGTTTTTACCATTGACAATCTTTAGAACATGTCAGAGTCCATGCCATAACATATACATATATATAGTTTAATAATACAAAGTAAGTATGTTTCGGCTATAGTATATGCCTCTTCAGTACAATCTTATAATACTAAAAAAAGGCGTTAATGTCATGGTAAAGACGTTATAATGACGTTGCCTATTGTTTAACGTTATTTAACTTCATTTGAAGAGTTTATTAAGGTTCATACATAATGTATTTCATTTTCGTTTGAATGCTTTTATAAAATACATGTCTTTTTTAATACTATTGTATACATTAGTAGATTTAAGTTTAAAAAAGGGAAATATATTGAATTTGGAACAGTTCTACAACAAGCGTCCAAAATTAACACAAAATGTTATGTGATTTCTGTTTTTATAAACATTTTAAAGATATCCATCTAACTGGAACAGAGTACTCCTTACCGTTTTCATTATATATATATATTATTACTTGATCTATTGCTTCTATTAAAGTGCGATTAGCATTTTATTTAATAGCAACAAAGTAGAACTATAGAGAGAAAAAAACACATTGGCGGAGTTGAAGAAAAACCAGATCGATTTAATGGAGATGATACAGAATTGTGATGGGCCGGCAACAAAAAAAAAGAAACCAGACATTCCCAGCTATGTCAGGGTAAGTACAGCTACATGTACATATTTTAAAGGAAATTGGCGGAGAACATGTATAGATTTAGTTTAAATTGAACAAGGATTTCAAAATAACATGGCACACATGTTGGATACTACAAAAGTGTTTACAGGAAAGAAACTGGGTCACCAGGGTGTGACACCAAAAGATTAAGGTCAGAAGTCATTGACTTGATTGCTATATACAGCGTGTTACAGAGTTATAAGTTACGGAATGGTAGAATTTGATGAGACTTCAAATCAATCTGTCAGATTTATATTGGGTTACAATGTATTTATTGTGGTAACATTCCACCAATTGTGAAAATGTAGTTCTTGATAAAAACATGTAAGACCTTAACCAGTGGATTCAAGTTTCTGTTACAGGGATAAGGAAAGAAAATATTTGAATGAGACATAAGCAAGGTTTATACGGCGAGATTTGATCTAGGACTTGGGTCTTGGAAGACCAAAATTGGACAGTAGGAACCAATTTCATGTGGTATAAATACTTTATACAACAATAAATTGGGTATTTTTAGCTCACCTGAGCTTTGCTCAAGGTGAGTTATTGTGATCGCCTTTTGTCCGTCGTGCGTCAACTTCTTCTCCTCAGTAACCATTGGGTCAATTGAGATGAAACTTCACAGAAAGCATCCTCTCAATGACCTCACCAGATTTCCTTCAAATGTTCGGGATCCATGCAGAATTCTGGTTTCCATGGCAACAAAATGAAAAAAAAATGAAAAATTCTTCTTCTACCAAACTGGTTGGCAGATTTTCAAATAATTGTGTATAAATGTTCCTTGGATGACCCTCTATCAGATTCCTTCAAGCCATGTAGATTGGTCAAAAAACATGGCCGCCAGGTGGGGTGGGGCTATTTTGCCTTATATGGCTATAGTGAAAACTTAAAAAATCTTCTCCGAAAGTGTCAGGCCGATTTTCAAATAATTTTGTAGACATGTTCCTTGGATGACCCTCTATCAGATTCCTTCAAGCCATGTTGATTGGTCGAAAAACATGGCCGCCAGTGGGCAGGGCTATTTTGCATTATATGGCTATAGTGAAAACTTTAAAAATCTTCCTGTCCAAAAGTACTGGCCCGATTTAGAATTATTTTGCACAAATGTTCCTTGGGGCACCCTTTGACAAGATTGTTCAACTACTTCCGATCGGTTGAAAAACATGGCCACCTGGGGGTGGAGTTTGTTCAAGACTCATATAGGGAAAAACCTTTAAAAATAATTTTGTCTAAGAGTAGAGGGCCCAGGCCTTTAATATTTGGTATGTAGCATCATCTAGTGGACCTCTACCAAGATTGTTCAAATAATAGCCCTGGGGTCAAAAAATGATCCCTCCCCTTGGGTCTATTGTTTTACATAGATTCATATAGAGAAAAATTTAAAAAAATATATTTTCTGAAAGTAGAGGGCCCCGGCCTTTGATATTTGGTATGTAGCATCGTCTAGTAGACCTCTACCAAGATTGTTCAAATTATAGCCCTGGGGTCACTTGTTTAACATAGACTCATAAAGGGAAAAAAAATAAAAAATCATCTTGTCTAAAAGTAGAATGCCCAGGCCTTTGATATTTGGTATGTTGCATCATCTAGTGGACCCCTACCAAGATTGTTTAAATTATAGCCCTGGGGTCAAAAATGGCTCCACCCGGGTCACTTGTTACACATATACCCGTATAGGGAAAAACTTTAAAATCTTGTCTAAAAGTTTAATATTTAAAATCTAACTTCATCTAGTGGACTTCTACCATGATTGGTCAAATTATTATAGCCCTGGTGTCAAATATGGCTCCACCCTGGGGATCACTTGTTTTACATAGACTTGTTAAGGTAAACACTTCAAAAATATGTTTTGTCCATGTGCCATGAATGTTCTTTGGGTGCCCCTCTACTAAGACTTCAAATTATTTTGATAGGATGATAAACATGGACACCAGGGGGTGTTCCTTGTTTTCCTTATATATGTATAGACAAAGAACAATGAAAACCTTTAAGTTTGATTAAATCAGGTGAGCGATATAGGACCATCATGGTCCTCTTGTTTTATATATTATATTTGATTTGAACAATGAGGCACATGTACTTTAAGATTGCTGTTCGTGATGGCTACAAATCTGGGACAGATGTAGAGCATGGATTGCAGTGGACATTCAGTTATGCAAATTCAGAGAGAAAACTGAAGTATGTATTAATCTAGCTTTGTTGTCTGAATTATCAGTTTAATATTGTTAAAGAAATTCAGAAATTTTCTCAGTTGACTAGGCATGGAAAAGTAAACATGTAGCTACAGAGCTTAAGTTGAAGCTTAAATTGATGTTATGCTGGACTGAGACATAGTTTGAGATCAAGGAAAACATACAGCATGTACTGTCAATTTGATTTTAAGGATATGTGGCGAAAATACAGCCTTATAAAACAGAAATATGACAATTCTGACAAATGTTTTTCATAAGACTAAAAGACTTGAAAAGAAAAATACTTGATTGTACAAACTAAAAGGTTCTGGTAGTAAACACATACATTTCATGAGCTGTATGTTGCAGTTTTGTATTATTTGTACATTGAATAGATCAGTAATGTCTAATTTTAGATATATGTACATTTTTTATACCCTGCCGAAGGCAAGGGGAAAAACAGGTAGTTTTGGTGTTGCCCGTCCGGTGTAATATCTCCAAAACAAATGGGCGAAATTTAATGATACTTTATAGATTTATGTACTACCATAATGCGCTGATATTATTTTTTGGGGGGATTCGATCCAAGATGGCCGACTGGCAGCCATTTTCGATTTGTGATTTTTTTCCTTTGTATGAAGTTATTTTGATGGAATAGGGTGAAACTTCATAGATGTATTTACTACCATACTGTGCATGTCAACTTGTTTCCATATTAGATGCAAGGTGGCCAAGTGGCGCCTATTTAGAATTTTTCTTCTTCTTTTTAGAGTTATTGTGATCGCCTTTTGTCCGTCGTGCGTCGTCCGTCAACTTTTTCTCCTCAGTAACCAGTGGGTCAATTGGGATGAAACTTCACAGAAAGCATCCTCTCGATGACCTCACCAGAATTCCTTCAAATTTTTGGGATCCATGCAGAATTCCGGTTTCCATGGCAACGAAACCGAAAAAACTTCAAAATTCTTCTTCTCCCAAACTGGTTGGCAGATTTTCAAATAATTTTGTAGAAATGTTCCTTGGGTGACCCTCTATCAGATTCCTTCAAGCCATGTTGATTGGTCGAAAAACATGGCCGCCAGGGGGAGGGGCTATTTTGCCTTATATGGCTATAGTGCAAACTTCAAAAATCTTCTCCTCCAAAAGTGTCAGGCCGATTTTCAAATAATTTTGTAGGAATGTTCCTTGGGTGATCCTCTATCAGATTCCTTCAAGCCATGTTGATTGGTCAAAAAACATGGCCGCCACGGGGCGGGTCTATTTTGCCTTTTATGGCTATAGTGAAAACTTAAAAAATCTTCTCCATAAGTGTCGGGCCGATTTTCAAATAATTTTGTAGAAATGTTCCTTGGGTGACCCTCTATCAGATTCCTTCCAGCCATGTTGATTGGTCAAAAAACATGGCCGCCAGTGGGCAGGGCTATTTTGCATTATATGGCTATAGTGAAAACTTAAAAAATCTTCTCCTCCAAAAGTGTCTGGCCGATTTTCAAATAATTTTGTAGAAATGTTCCTAGGGTGACCCTCTATCAGATTCCTTCAAGCCAAGTTGATTCGTCGGAAACTATGGCTGCCATGGGGCGGGGCTTATATAGCTAAAGTGAAAAAAATAAATCAAGTGAGCGATTCCAGGGCCATCATGGCCCTCTTGTTTAAATAAAATTCTCTAGGTAGTGGGCAAAAGATGTATTTTAATTCTGTTGGTGGTGGGTTTTTTTACTGTATAAAAAACCCGTAATAAATTCGGCGGGAATTCAATGTCGAGCGTTTTCTAATTTTTAATTGTTGGATACGAGATCGCAAATTTACTGTATCAGCTCGCTAATAAATATTGGTGATAATGACGCTTCAGTGATTTTTACGACACCGGACACCGGTTACAAGATGGCTTGAAATACATGTTCATTATTTCATCTAGTCCAAATTACATTTTGTGGATTTCTCCATACTAGACCAGTTTGCCACACTATTATTTAGCATTGGCATATCCGTTACAAACTTGGCCTCATATTTCAGCCAATTGTATTATAAATATGATTGATTCGAGTTTAACGCCGTTTATCAGTTATATCACGACAGCCAGTTACCTACTACATGTATAAATGTATTTCCTGGTTTTCACACACCAGTATTTCGCACAACAATCTTCCCAAAGCAACTGGCTGCTTTTCCACATAGACTTAGAAGATTGGTGGAAGATGCATGTCACATTGACTCTTGTCAAACATAGGAAAGAAAAATGGCTGAGCCTGCATTGCTACCGACTGGGTTTGGGTTATCTAGGAAGGTACACTCTTGGTCATGGTCAAATATGATACTTCTGGATGTCTTTTAACACATGCATTTTAATTTGGATCTGCTTGAATGTGTTAAAAAGTATAAAACATGAATAAAATTGCTATGAATGTGATAATTTAAATTCTCTAGGTGGGGGGTAAAATTGAAATTTTATTTTATGGGGGGTCGTTTCTCCCCCCCCCCCCCCCCCCCCCCCCACGACTTTTTTTTCAGGAACAGCCCTTATAAGAAAATTTATTTTTTTGTACTGTTGGAATAAAATACATATATTTTCGTCGAAATAAAGTATTGATATGGTCAAAATTTAACATCTTCGTTTCATCATGGTTAAATGCAATTGACAGGAAAATTAAGCAACCTTCACAATAGCAAATTTTGACCCATATACATATATATATATCTTGTCATCTAGAATTATTTTGCCTCGAGTTTGATATCTGGTATGAAGCATTATCTAGAGGACCTCTTCCACTCAGTGTCTGTGTGTGATGTCATAGTCCGCATTATATAATCATCATTGTTGTTATACATCAAACGAAAACCAGTCTCTGGTTCACTTACATTTGATTGGTATTAACTTGTAACATTCACCCTTTCCAACTTGCAACAAATGTCAACTTCCAAACCCTTTCAGCGAGGAATATTAATTCAAGGAATTGCTTGTTTCATTTGTTTTCATAAATTTCAGGTATAATTCTTTGTGTAATGAGAGACTGTCCAAGCACATTGAGACCTTTGTTTTGGGCATATATGCGCATGCCGATGTTGGTGGCATAAGAGGTAATCTATATACATTTTGTTTGTTCAAATTACAATATTAAATTCAATAGGTCTCTTGTCTGATGAATTAATTCTGTGCCCAAATACAGTCTTGGCAATAAAACCATGCCAATTTGTTTGTAATAACTCATCAGACAAGCACGGGATGTCATCAGACAAGCACGGGACCAGGTGTCTTGAACCATGTTGTTCATTCATCAAAGAAAGCATAAATCCTCAACCAAAATGATTTGAGATACAATCAATGAAATGTCGTGTTCCCATTAGATCAAGTCATCAAAAGTAATGCCTACACTTGCGAACTATGTGACCCTTACCTGTAACCTTGATAAAATATTCCAATCTAGCAAAGTTATGTAGTCCAATCAAAGATCAATGGTCATTTGGTACAAGTGGAGAGGCCTTCTTTGATGAATGAACGAACGGGGCTCGTTACATTTGGTCCCGTGCTTATCTGATGACAGTTACTACAAACAAATTGGCATGGTTTTATTGCCAAGGCTGTAATATAATGATTGATGTTATGGTCATATGCAGGTGAAAAATTATTTTACAAGAATCAATGCTCTTTGAAAATCAGATTGCCCGAATCAAAATCAGGTTGTCTTCATGAAAAAATTCCGCCCTTTAAAATATCACACATAGAAATAAAATGTTCCAAATGTTCACATTTTGTAGCAAATAAAGCTTTGAAGTCACATTTGGCACATGAACAAAACATACATATTCTGAAAGCTTAACATTTCATCATAAGTTAGAGATACAATGAACAACTGGAATTTCTTTGTATTTTGAACACTGACTGGTTTAAAAGACACAGATATTGGGATTCCTGAATTATATTATTGTTTTCCAAAAATTAATAGACTGACATTTTTCATAAGGATAACATATTGCCAAAATCTGTAGTATATTAAAATATTTTGATCTACTGCAATAGAAGAATGTTTTAACTTCCAGAATTTTTAGCTCCACTGGCTGAAAGCCAGTCGAGCTTATGTCATGGCGAATTGTCCGTCGTGCGTGCGTGCGTTAACTTTTTCCTTTAAACGACTTCTTCTCACTAACCACTTGTCCAATTTGGTTGAAACTTCATAGGAAGCATCCTCTCAATGTCCTCTCTTAAATTCCTTCAATTTTTTTTTATCCATCCATAATTCTGGTTTCCATGGCAACCAAAAGAAAAAAATAGTGAAAACTTAAATAATCTTCTTCTCTGAAAGTGTCAGGCTGATTTTCAAATAATTTTGTAGAAATATTCATTGGGTGACCCTTTATTAGATTCCTTCAAGAAATGTTGATTGGTTGAAAAACATGGTCGCCAGAGGGCGGGGCTATTTTGCCTTATATGACCATAGTGAAAACTTAAAAAATCTTCTTCTCTGAAAGTGTTGAGCAGATTTTCAAATAATTTTGTAGAAATGTTCCTTGGGTGACCCTCTATCAGATTCTTTCAAGCCATGTTGATTGGTAAAAAAAACATGGCCGCCAGAGGGCGGGGCTATTTTGCCTTATACGGCTAAAGAGAGAACTTAAAAAATCTTCTCGGAAAGTGTCAGGCTGATTTTCAAATAATTTTGTAGAAATGTTCCTTGGGTGACCCTTTATTAGATTCCTTCAAGAAATGTTGATTGGTGGAAAAACATGGCCGCCAGGGTCGGGGCTATTTTGCCTTATATAGCTATAGTGTAAACTTAAAAAATCTTCTTCTCCGAAAGTGTTCAGCCGATTTTCAAATAATTTTGTAGAAATGTTCATTGGGTGACCTTCTATCAGATTCCTTCAAGCCATGTTGATTGGTCGAAAAATATGGCCGCCAGAGGGCGGGGATATTTTGCTCTATATGACCATAGTGAAAATTTAAAAAATCTTCTTTTCCGAAAGTGTTGAGCAGATTTTCAAATAATTTTGTAGAAATGTTCTTTGGGTGACCCTCTATCAGATTCCTTCAAGCCATGTTGATTGGTTGAAAAATATGGCCGCCATGGGGTGGGGCTATTTTGCCTTATATGGCTATGGTGAAAACTTAAAATATCCTCTCCTCCGAAAGTGTCGGGCCGATTTTCAAATAATTTGCAGAAACATTCCTTGGGTGACACTCTACAAGATTCCTTTAAGCCATGGTGGTTGGTAAAAAATATGGCCACTAGGGGGCAGGGCTGTTTGGAGATTTGATTTTTGCCTTATGGCCGTGGAGCGATACTGGCCCTCTTGGGCCTCTTGTTATTTTATATTTTCATATCTTGAATAATTTTAGCTCACCTATGCACAAAGTGCAAGGTAAGCTATTGTGATCACATTTTGTCCATCGTGCGTCGTCAAAATTTGAGCTTGTTAACACTCTACAGGCTACATTTTGCATCCAATCTTCATGAAAGTTCATCAGAACATTCATCTCCATCAAATATTGGACAAGTTCGAAACTGGGCCTTATGAGGTCAAGAACTAGGTCACTAGGTCAAATTGAAGAGAAATCTTGTTAACACTCTGGAGGCCACATGTTCAACTTGAGTCAGAATGTTTGTCTTGATGATAGTAGGTCAAGTTCGAACATGGGTCATGTCGGATCAAACAGTAAGTCACTAGGTCAAATTGAAGGAAAATCTTGTAAACACTCCAGAGGCCGCAATTTTTGCTTCAGCAGTTTGAAATTTTGTGAGAATGTTTGTCTTAAAAATATCTAGGTAAAGTTCAAATATGGGTTATATTGGGTCAGAAACTAGGTCAATAGGCCAAATTGAAGGGTAATCTTGTTAACACTGTAGAAGCCGCATTTTTAGCTCAACTGTGCACGAAGTGCTCAGGGTGAGTTATTGTGATCGCCCTATGTCCGTCGTGCGTCGTCCATCTCCCGTCAACTTCTTCTCCTCAGTAACCAGTGGGTCAATTTGGATGAAACTTCACAGAAAGCATCCTCTCAATGACCTCACCAGAATTCCTTCAAATTTTTGGAATCCATGCAAAATTCTGGTTTCCATGGCAACGAAACCGAAACACTTTAAAAATCTTCTCCTCCGAAAGTGTCAGGCCGATTTTCAAATAATTTTGTAGAAATGTTCCTTGTGTGACCCTCTATCAGATTCTAACAAGCCATGTTGATTGGTCGAAAAACATGGCCGCCATGGGGGTTGGAGGCGGGGCTATTTTGCCTTATATGGCTATAGTACAAACTTAAAAAATCTTCTCCTCCAAAAATGTCAGGCCGATTTTCAAATAATTTTGTAGAATTGTTCCTTGGGTGATCCTCTATCAGATTCCTTCAAGCCATGTTGATTGGTCAAAAAACATGGCCGCCAGTGGGGCGGGGCTATTTTGCGTTATATGGCTATAGTGAAAACTAAAAAAATCTTTTCCTCCGAAAGTGTCTGGCCGATTTTCAAATAATTTTGTAGAAATGTTCATTGTATGACCCTCTATCAGATTCCTTCAAGCCAAGTTGATTGGTCGAAAAGCATGGCCGCCAGGGGGGCGTGGCTATTTTGCCTTATATGGCTAAAGTGAAAACTTAAAAAATCTTCTCCTCCGAAAGTATCTGGCCGGTTTTCAAATAATTTTGAAGAAATGATCCTTGGATGACCCACTTTCAGATTCCTTCAAGGCATGTTGATTGGTCAAAAAACATGGCCACCAGTGGGCAGGGCTACTTTGCATTATATGGCTATAGTGAAAACTTAAAAAATCTTCTCCTCCAAAAGTTTGTGGCCGATTTTCAAATAATTTTGTAGAAATGTTCCTAGGGTGACCCTCTATCAGATTCCTTCAAGCCAAGTTGATTGGTCGGAAACTATGGCCGCCAGGGGCCTGGGCTTATATAGCTAAAGGGGGGGAAAAATCAGGTGAGCGATTCCAGGGCCATCATGGCCCTCTTGTTTGCTTCAGCAGCTTGACGTTTATTGAGAATGTTTATCTTATTGATATCTAACCCAAGTTCGAATACGGGTCATGTAGGGTTAAAAACTAGGTCACTAGACAAATTGAAGGGTAATCTTGTTAACACTTTGGATGCCACATTTTTCAGAAACAAGGTCAATAAAGGAAAATATTTTTCAAACTCCGGAGGCCGCATTTTTACTCGGAACAAGTTGAAACTTTGTCAGAATGTTGTCTTGATGATATCTAGTCCATGTTGGAATATGGGTCATATCAGGTAAAAAAGTAAAGATCACTAGTCCAAATGAAGGAAATATCTTGGTATACCGCGCCGTTTAGTTACCTATCCCTCTTATCTACGTCCCTGCTAAAACTAATTAAAATGGCACACTATAAGTAATTTATTCACTGACTTTAATTTGAACCAAAGATGTATTGTAATTTAAATTGACAATTGATTTTTATACAACAACACTCAACTTATATATATATATGGTAGTGTTGAAAAGGTTTTCATAATTCGGGATTCTCTTTCTATGTTTTTGCACAATTAACTAGAAACATTTTGTTTTATTCAGCTGCTATAGAAAGGTATTACTTGAGTATGAAGGAAATGAATCACAGACAATTATCAGGCACAACAGAGACGCATAAGAAGAAAATGGTGGGGGTAGAGAGAAGAAGAAGGGTATGCCATTTTAAAGCTTTTAACTACAGTTTTCGTCTTATTTTTGTTGCTCACCTGAGTAGGAAGTGCTCCTGGTGAGCTTTTCTCATCCATGCATCTGTGCATCCACAATTGCTTTGAACGACATCTCCCGAACAGACTGTGCTTCATTCAAACTGCTCAGCAATGATCCATGGGTCTGTCACAAAATATTGTCAAAAGTGCAAGGCACAGAGCTTAGCTATTTAAATGTACAGTCATACTTGTGTGAGCGGTCACATGCGATAAGCGGTCACCGGCGTTAAACGGTCACTTTAAATCCCTCCAAACCAATTATACTCTATAAACTGCCTTGATCAGCGGTTCCCTTTCAAACGCAGCCAGCGGCCACACTAATTGGTCGAGATTAACTGTAATCTTATTGTGTTTAACGGTCAATCAACACACGTCTTGGATTCGCAAGGTGTTAAATTGTCGGTGTTTAATACATACAGGTAATAAAGCATACTGTGACAATCAAATTATCGGGTTAGCTGTTTACATGTTAGATATAGGGTACCGAATACAGCCGACATGTGCCGAATGATAGTTGCATGATTCATTCAAGAAGTTGCGATTTTGATTTCTTTTCAGTTTACAATGTCGGGCAAAATTGATAAATTGAAAAAGATATTTATAAGCGTTTTAGACCGAAAGACAGCGTTTAACCTAATTGATTCACCACCTCACTGTCTTTAACCTAATTGATTCACTACTTGACTTTTGTTAACCTAATTGATTCCCTACTTCAGTGTCTTTAACCTAATTGATTCACTACTTGACTGTGTTTAACCTAATTGATTTACTACCTCACTGTCTTTAACCTAATTGATTCACTACTTGACTGTGTTTAACCTAAATGATTCACTACTTGACTGTGTTTAACCTAATTGATTCACTACCTCACTGTCTTTAACCTAATTGATTTACTACTTGACTGTGTTAAACATAATTGATTCACTACTTGACTGTGTTTAACCTAATAGATTCACTACCTCACTGTCTTTAACCTAATTGATTTACTACTTGACTGTTTTTAACCTAATTGATTTACTACTTGACTGTCTTTAACCTAATTGATTCACTACTTGACTGTTTTTAACCTAATTGATTCACTAACTCAATGGAAGGTAAGATTTGATTCAACTCACGACCACTTGAACGGCAGACTGCGAATCTATCGAGCCTTGTTCATAATACATATACACACACACATATATATATATCAATAAAAGTGTGCCATGTGAGATGAAAGGGGAAAGTGTAACATCTGCAAACAGCGAATACTCAGGTAAGCATTCGATGTTGGTCTACAATATGAAGAATTATAGATAAAATTCTTCTGAGTATAACCAAGAGTTATGTTACGTCAAATAAAGTAGTCTATTTTGTTAATATGAAACTTAAATGTTAAGTTTATACTTTCTAATTTCAACGGAATTTAGATAACAGTAGTATTCGATTGGATTGGTTAAATTTAGTTTAAACCTATCTAATTTACATCAATTGCGAAACAAGCTTTCAGCTTAAATTAATCACGCTCGATGTCTGCTTCCCAAAGGTAGGACGCGTTCATCACGGGACTCGAACTCGACCTCTGAAAGAATGTCTTCCAAACGATTGGATTACACCTGATTGGTACGCTCTGCCAAAGTAACAATGCCGAAAGCTACATTGTAGCCTGACTATTCTCGCTCCAAATCCAGATTTTTGCCTGAAGTAATAGCAAACAGTATGAAGACCAGCTTTAGATATAATTCAAATTATTTGAAATTGTTCTTGACAAATGGCTACCTTTTCCGGTAGACTCTTTTTAACCCATTGGTGAAAGACGAATCACGCTAGCCGAACTAACTAACTGTTCTTAATCGGCGGGTAATAATGTTGTTCTAGCAAGGATTCGAACTCGTTTAGATATAGCTAAGAGCCCAGGTCAACTGAACTACCGGCGCTCATCAGAATAGAATTGAACGCACCGACTGACTGGTGTAACGATGATAGTACCCATTTTAGAGAAAAGAAAGCGTCACTCAATCCCTGGTCATGTCAAGCTGTTATCTTTTAAAATGTAGCAGTAGTTTTCCGTCTTGATTCCGAGGGTTACAGGGATAAGATTACGACACCCGAACTTTCTCACAATACACCGAATCTTTGATAGAGCGTCTAACTCGGATGTGAGACGGCATTATATAATATATAATGCCGTCTCACATAGATATAATATCTATCTGTACAAAGATGCAGCAGTCGTACTTCTATCCCAGCAACCCTGAGTGCTGCCAATGGGGGAAGTCACCGAACCCTGAATTCCCGCTTCCAAGCCGGAGGATCTAACGATGCAATATTGACAACGTATTACATCTGAATATTCTGTAGAATTTGCCTGAATTTTTGCATATTCTATGTGTCCGTATTGCTGACCAGTATTTGAGTATTCTACCGTTTCATCTTTCTATTAGGACTATAGCTTACAGGACAGAATATCGTAGTGCTAGACTGTTTGCAATATAATAGTAAACTTGGTCCCTATAATAAGAAAATACACTAGGAAATATTCGATAAATTATCGAGTGCATTTTTTCGTACATCAATTGCAGACGACTTCAAGACAATTTATGAAAATGAAAAATTATATCTATAATTAACTTGGAAATCATCTGAAAACTCTACCACCTCGATCACCCCCGATTCACCTTCAGTCTCAATCACTATCAGTCACCTCCACTAAGTCTCCAGTCAGCTTCCATAAGTCTCAGTCACCATCAACCACCTTTCATAAGTCTCCGTCACCTTCCCTAAGTCTCAGTCACCATCAGCCAACTTTCATAAGTATCCGTAAGTCTCAGTCACATTCACTAAGTCTCCGTCAGTTGCAGTCAAGTTAACTTAGTCTCCGTCAGTCGCAGTCACATTAACTAAGTCTCCGTCAGCCTCAGTCACATTCCCTAAGTCTCCCTCAGTCACATTCCCTAAGTCTCAGTCCCGAAGTTTCCGTTTGTGTCAGTCACCTTAACTGAACTTACGTTAGCCTCAGTCACATTCCCTAAGTCTCCGTCAGACGAAGTCACATTCCCTAGTCTCCGTCACCTTAACTAAGTCTCAGTCACCTTCCATAAGTCTCCGTAAACCTCATTCCATATGTCTCCGTCACACTAACTAAGTCTCCGTCAGCCTCAGTCACCTTAACTAATTATACAGTTGCAGTCACCATCAGTCACCTTCCCTAATTCTCCATCAGTCGCCGTCACATTCGTCACAGTCACCTTCCTTAAGTCTCAGTCACCATCAGTCACCTTACCTAAGTCTCAGTCACCATCAGTCACCTTTCCTAAGTCTGCGTCACATTCCCTAAGTCTCAGTCACCATCAGTCCCGTTCACCTTCCCTAAGTTTCAGTCACCATCAGTCACTTTCCTCAAGTCTATAGAGGTCTCAGTCACCATCAGTCACCTTCCCTGAGTCTAAGTCTCCGTAACCTTCCCTAAGTCTCCATCAGTCTCATTCACCATCAGTCACCATCAGTCAGCTTTCCTAAGATTCCATCAATCTCAGTCACATTATCTACGTCTAAGTAACAACCAGTCACCATCAGTCTCAATCACATACAGTGTCAGCCCTGATATACGTTAGACAAATGTCAGAAACAATTTTGACCTAGCTGGGACTCGAACCCACGTCACATTGACTTTCATTGACAAACGGCTGCTCTACCAACTGAGCTACCGAGCTTCATACAAATCCATGCCATTTCAAGTTATATATGTATTCAAAGGTAATTACCGGGTCAATACTACGCAGTAAAATTTAAAATATGTTTTATGTAATCATCTACAAAAAGTGGTATCTCAGCATAATTATTCAAGTCTTCGTGTTGAAATTTTAAACATTTTAAATTTATACTTAATACATATTAGTTAACAGGTTTACTCATCAATCTTCGCCTGCAATTTATTAATACGTAAACGTAGGTCTACAACTCAACACCGTCGTCGTAGCCTAGTGGCTAAGCAAGAAGCACTTCAAACATAAAAGTTCACTTTTCATTGGTTCGATTTTTATGCTAGGCTTTCATTTTTGCATGTCCGTTTTTTTTCTTAATTTGATTTGTATATAATATATGTATACGACCATCTCATTTTCTTTTCAGACAATTTCATCTAGTCGATCATAAGATTCCTTTTCATCTTCAAATGTTCTCAATTTCAGTGCAACGACAATGTACGTGTAATCACATGCACTTATTTTAGAAGATTAACTCGACTATATAAAAGACATATAATTAATCGGCATACCTGTACTTTAATAATATAAATAAAAGACAATCATGCTAGCATTACACAAAATAAGCATCATGATATAAAGGCCATGAATGTAAATGACATTCCGATTTAGATAATCGAATCCGTGACCATTGCATTTGCAGCTATGTGTACCACGTACTTAGCTGATTGGACGTTGTATTTTACTGTTTCTCACGAAACTTTAATTTAGAATAAATCGTTACGAATATTTATGAGAACGAGACAGTTTTAAAAGAGAGCTAGACAGACATGTGGGGGATAGAGAGACAGACATAGACAGACACAGACAGACAGAGACAGACACTGTCTGTCTGTCTCTCTATAAATATGTCTGTCTCTGTCTGTCTGTCTCTCTATATATATGTCTGTCTCTGTCTGTCTGTCTGAAGATGAAAAGGAATCTTATGATCAACTAAATGAAAAATGAGATGGTCGTATATATATATATATTATATACAAAACAAATTTAGTAAAAATCTTGACAGACAAAAAATCACGCCAAGCATAAAAATCGAACCAATGAAAGGTGAACGTTTAGGTTTGAAGTGTTTCGTGCTTAGCCACTAGGCTACGACGACGGTGTTGATTTGTAGACCTGCGTTTACGTATTAATAAGTTGCAAGCGATGATTGATGTTTACTAATATGTATTTAGTAAAAATTTAAAATGTTTAAAATTACAATACAAAGACTTGAATAAATATGATGAGATACCACTTCATGTCGATGATTACATAAAACATACTTTAAATTTTACCGCGTAATATTGTCCTGGTAATTACCTTTGAATACATATATATCTTGTAATGACATGGATTTGTATGAAGCTCGGTAGCTCTGTTGGTAGAGCAGCCATCTGTCAATGCAACTCAATGCAAGTGTCGAGGGTTCGAGTCCCAGCTAGGTCAAAGTAAAATTAGACATATATGAACTTTATGTGACTGATACTTAAGGAAAGTAACTGATGGTGACTAAGCCTTAGGGAAGGTGACTGAGACTGATGGAGGCTGAGATTTAGGGAACGTTACTGATGGTGACTGATACTTAGGGAAGCTTACTGATGGTGACTGAGACTGATGGAAACTTAGGGAATGTGACTGAGACTTATGGAGACTTAGGTAATGTGACTGAGGCTTACGGAGACTAAGTTAAGGTGACTGATACTGACGGAGACTTAGTTAATGTGACTGAGACTGACGGATTCCTAGGGAATGTGACTGAGGCTGACGGAGACTTAGTTAAGGTGACTGAGACTGACGGAGACTTAGACTTAGTGAATGTGACTGAGGCTGATGATGGAAACTTAGTTAAGGTGACTGAGGCTGATGGAGACTTAGTTAGGGTGACGGAGACTTATGGAATGTGACTGAGGCTGACGGAGACTTAGGGAATGTGACTGAGGCTGACGGAGACTTAGTTAATGTGATTGAGGCTGACGGAGACTTAGTTAACGTGACGGAGACTTAGTGAATGTGACTGAGGCTGACAGAGACTTAGTTAAGGTGACTGAGGCTGACGGAGACTTAGTTAACGTGACAGAGGCTGACGGAGACTTATGGAAGCTGACTGGGACTGGTGGAGGTGACTGATAGTGATTGTGATCGAGGCGGTAGAGTTTTCAGATGATTTTCAAGTTATTTATAGATATAAATTTGCATTATGCTTAATTTTTTTCGATGTCGTCTGCAACTGATGAAAAAATGCACTCGATAAGGACAAACCATTTATCAAATATTTCCTAGTTTATTTTCTTATTATAGGGACCAAGTTTAATATTATATTACAAACAGTCTAGCACTACACTATTCTGTCCTGTAAGCTATGGTCCTAATAGAAAGATGAAATAGTATAATAATCAAATACTGGTCAGCAATACGGACACATAGAATATGCAAAAAGTTCAGGCAAATTCTACAGAATATTCAGATGTAATACGTTGTCAACATTGCATCGTTAGATCGTCCGGTTTGGAAGCGGGAATTCAGGGTTCGGTGACTTCCCCCATTTGGCACTCAGGGTTGCGGAGATAGAGGTACATGTACGACTGCTGCATCTTTGTACAGATAGATATATAATGCCGTCTCACATCCGAGTCAGACGCTCTATCAAAGATTCGGTGTATTGTGAGAAAGTTCAGGTGTCGTAATCTAATCCCTGTAACCCTCGGAATCAAGACGGATAACTACTGCGACATTTTAAAAGATAACAGCTTGACATGACCAGGGATTGAGTGACGCTTTCTTTTCTCTAAAAGGGGTACTGTAATCGTTACACCACTCACTCGGTGCGTTCAATTCTATTCTGATGAGCGCCGGTAGTTCATTTGACCTGGGCTCTTAGCCATAGCTAAACGAGTTCGAATCCTTGCTAGAACAACATTGTTTCCCGCCGATTAAGAACAGTAAGTTAGTTCGGCTAGCGTGATTCATCTTTCACCAATGGGTTAAAAAGAGTCTACCGGAAAAGGTAGCCATTTGTCAAGAACAATTTCAAATAATTTGAGTTATATCTAAAGCTGGTCCTCATACTGTTTGCTATTATATCCAAAGCTGGTCTTCATACTGTTTGATTGTTTGGTGTTTTACGCCGCTTTTAACATTTTGAGTTATATTAGGGCTTTTCTTGTGTAAGTTACCAGTACTAATAGTCAATTAGTCCTGACACCAGCTAGTCAGTCGTAATGCTAACAACGCAACCCTGAGCGCCAAGGAGGGTCTTCCTATTGTACCCATTGACCTTAATCGAACACATAATCAATATGTATTCACCAATAAGAAAATTAATTACCATAAGCGATGTGCCTATTGTATTCTGGTCGTTAGACAATACAATCATCCAGCTACACAGGCGCGTTGCTTTTTATATGGGCCACTTCGGGCAAAAACAGGGTCTTATTGCACCCGATACTGCTTTGGCATAATACAATACGGATTTGGAGCGAAAATAGTCAGGCTACAATGTAGCTTTTCGTCATTGTTACTTTGACAGAGCGTACACATCAGGTGTAATCCAATCGTGTTGAAGATAGTCGTGCAGATGTCGAGTTCGAGTCCCGTGATGAGCGCGTTCTACCTTATGGAAGCAGACATCGAGCGTGATTAATTTAAGCTGAAAGCTTGTTTCGCAATTGATGTAAATTAGATAGATTTAAACTAAATTTAACCAATCCAATCGAATACTACTGTTATCTAAATTCCGTTGAAATTAGAAAGTCTAAACTTAACATTTCAGTTTCACATTAACAAAATAGACTACTTTATTTGACGTAACATAACTCTTGGCTATACTCAGAATAATTGTATCTATAATTCTTCATAGTGTAGACCAACATCGAATGCTCACCTGAGTATTCGCTGTTTGCAGATGTTACACTTTCCCCTTTCATCTCACATGGCACACTTTTATTGATATATATATATGTGTGTGTGTGATATGTATTATGAACCAGGGTCGATAGATTCGCAGTCTGCCGTTCAAGTGGTCGTGAGTTGAATCAAATCTTACCTTCCATTGGGAACCCGCCTGGCTGAGTGCTTAGCATCCTGGATTTGGAACCGGGCAACCGGGGTTCGATGCCCTCGGTGGCGTAATAGTTGGAGCGTCAGCTTCGCTGCGGGAGATCATTGGGTTCAATACCCAGCCGGGCCATACCAAATACTTTAAAAATGGTAGTAATGGCTGTTCCTCCTTTGCACTCAGCTCTGGAGTGTGGGGTTAGTAATACGACTGACTTGCTGGTGTCAGGATAAATGGACCAGTTGTTCTGGCAACGTTATCAGAAATGCCTTAATATAACTGAACAATTCGAAATAAAACGCGAAGCAAAGAACCCCACTGATTTAAGAAAGTTAGACAAATACGGAGACTGCTCCGGTCTATAATGGTCGCAAATTTCCGAATACCTATATTTTTGATTGGCTAATTAAGCTTTTTTGGTGTATTGACTTCGATGTAATTTTGTTCAAAATAGTCGAGTTATTATTTTCCCACATCAAGACGTAATGTAGAGGCCACCTCAGGAGACAGTTTTGAAAACATAATGAAAAGGGCAAGAATTGCTCCTAATGAGCAAGCTCCCCTTTTGCCACAATGTCTTTAATTCAATTAAAGATTACATTTTCATTTAGAGAAGTTATTCCATAGTTTTGCCTAGATGTTTTCAAGGCCGTCTGCTGAATATTTATTGTATGTGGGAAAGGGTTAAATAAAAAGGAAATGTATTCTGTACAACGATTAATGATGAGCAAATATTCCTAATTAAAATGAACTCCTACATATATTTGTGCTGCATTGATTTATTGATTATTTTATATAATTGTTTTTATATAAAGGCTTATGTGTTTTATGCCGCTTTTAACAATGTGTCCGTTATATCACGGCGTTTTCCGGTTAAGTTTCTAGGAATACCTGTCTATTTACCCTGACACCATCGAGTCAGTCGTAATGCTTCCCTAGAATCATAAATAGGAGCCGTCCCGCGAGAAAACCAACATTATGGCCTCTGCGTAATGTATCGACCCGGATCGGCTTAAGCATGCCACACGGACCTACCTGGACCGACACTGTTCGTATCCTGTGGATTTTCTGTTTCAGGAATAACTACTGTATACATCTATCCCCCTAAGACGGAATGTGTCGGCCGGATCAGTCTGCGCGGACAGCGCAGGCTGATCTGGTCGATACATTACGCAGATATAGTGATATGAGCCGTCCCGCGAGAAAACCAACATTATGGCCTCTGCGTAATGTATCTACTCAGATCTAAGCATTCAATCCTGTGGATTTTCTGTTTCAGGAATAATTACTCTATACATCTATCCCCCTGAAACGGATTTTGTCGGCCCGGATCAGTCTGTGCGGACTGAAGGCCCACCGACTTTACTGTGACAACGCAGTAGTGGCCGAGTCTTAAGCGTCGGGTATTTGGAACCAGCCGCCCCAGTGCATAAGTCGTAATACTATTCCTGTAACCCTGAGCGCCAAGGACAGAAGCAACTACACCCTGAATTGGGATCGGATCCCTGGTTAACCGGTCTGTGTGACAAGTGTAGAACGGAGTCGGTTGTATTTCCGTACTGTCTTTCATTAAGCGAAAAACTTTTTATTGAAAACTTTAAAACTTTAAAAAAGTACGAACAGTGTAGAACTAGACCTGATTGTGCTAATGTAGTGAATCAGTGAATCCATAAGGTTAAAAACAGTCAAGTAGTGAATCAATTAGGTTAAAAACAGTCAAGTAGTGAATCAATTAGGTTAAAAACAGTCAAGTAGTGACTCAATTAGGTTAAAAACAGTCAAGTAGTGAATCAATTAGGTTAAAGACAGTGAGGTAGTGAATCAATTAGGTTAAACGCAGTGATTAAGGAGCGTTTTTATTTTTCTAAAATCCTTTTGAGTACCTACAACATAGGGTTTGGTTGGATAATAAGAGGGATATTGTTGGGAAAAGAGATGTTAACCCCTCCTTATCTGGACCTTTGCACATACGTCAAACTTGCAGCAGATGACTTTTAAAACATTTAGGCAAATATTAGGAAAAAACATCTATAGATAAAAGTGTAATTAATAATAAGAATTGAAAACACATTAACAAAAGTCATCTGCTGCAGATGCGACAACTGTATTCTGTTATTGGGAAAGGCATAAACTGAAACAAATTGAAGACATCTAAAGATGTGCACATGATATTTAACCATTTCCCACATACGTCAAGCTGGCAGCAGACGATTTTAAAAACATGTAGGTAAAACTAGGTTACTCTCAATAGATTAAATAGTAATACAAGTTCAGTTATAAAACAGATTTGAAAACAGTGGGGCCAAAGGGGAAATTTCGTCTTTTGTCACATTGTTGGGACAGGGGCTTTTCGCCCATTTACCATTCCTAGCAAGCGTTTCGAAGAGTCGACTTAAGGCCGCAACCGTGTTCAACTATTGTCTTAATCCGCGAAAGTCTAATTTTTGATTGGTCATCATCTGCTTCACACTGATTTGACCGAATAACGCAAAATTCATCGGCTTGCATTAATGACTCAAAAGAGTTCCGACAAGGGAAACACACTTTGAGCTATGTTTGACTTTAATGTCAGTTTTATTTGTAAACGGCGACCGTACTGTGACCCCAACAAGTATGCAACAGACGACCTAGAATACATATGAAAATCACTGTGAATAAAATTATAATTATTGAAAAGATTTGAAAATACTGTAGCAGAAGTAGAAATTGCCTTCGATAACGATTTCTCCTTTTGTCACGATGTTTTCAAATGTCAAATGCTGCATATGCATCAAAAGCGTCTGTAAGCGGGAAAGGGATAATTCTTTTCCATTATAACTAAACCCTTTCCGTGAAAGATACTATAACAGACGAATATTGAAAATATTGTGCAAAATGAAGCCATTGCTGACAATGAGCAATTCCTCCTTTTCACACAATGCTTTAAAACCTGATGTAGTCAAAGCTTTCCATACTCTATGTATTTTGATGTTTTACTACAGGCATTTCTTTGCTCTTTCTCCCTTTCAGGCACATTTCGAAAAACCTGAAACAGATTACATCTCTGTAAATGAAGGTATGATTATTGAAAATGGTTGAAACCTTTGTGAAAAAAAGAAGAAATGGTTGCGATAAGCAATTTCTTCTTTTTCACGATATGTTTCCATCATTCCATCTGTTTGTCTGTCAGTTTGTCGATCCAACTAGGAAATGTAAAGTCAATCTTCAAATTAGGGATTAGTTAAATGCAGCAAACAAACGAGTTATAACCGTAGGGTCAAGATTGGTTTTACATGTGAGCAGCATTATAGCTATTTTGGGTCTTATTTTCATTTGTGAAAATTGAAGATTCGACGTCCGTCAACATATAATCTAGTCCTAGATGTGTCTGTTGACAAATACAAATACACTAGCACTGTATAATAATTAGTATAACGTCACTTTACATTGTATAGTGCAGAGATTCAATTAAACCCCATATCGCTAGATGCGACTCATATTGGATAACAAATTCCTTTACCAGTACTGTAACATGTTAACCCTTTCCCAAACACAGACGTATGTTGACGCATCGAACCAAGTCTTCTGTACTGACATACTTTATGTGTAGTATAATGTCTGTATTACTATCATGTACATCATTAAATTGCCCTCCTCCTCCCAAAATGTCTGTATCGCTCACTTTTAATTGTCTCGTTCTCATAAATATTCGTAACGTTTTGTTATAAATTAAAATACAACGTCCAATTTATAATAGATTATACAAATCATTGTATCGTAGTTAGCTGAGTACCTGGCACACATAGCTGCAAATGCAATGGTCACGGGTTCGGATCTCTAAATCAGAATGTCATTAACATTCATGGCCTTTATATCATGATGCTCATTTTGTGTAATGCTAGCATGATTGTCTTTTATTTATATTATTAAAGTACAGGTATGTCGATTAATTATATGTCTTTTATATAGTCGAGTTAATCTTCTACAATAAGTGCATGTGTGATATGTTGTAACATTTAGGGCAAGATTACACGTACAGTGTCGTTGCACTAGAATTGAGAACATTCGAAGATGAAAAGGAATCTTATGATCGACTAATTGAAAAATGAGATGGTCGTATAAATATATATATTATATACAAAACAAATTTAGAAAAAAACTGGACAGACAAAAAAGCACGCCAATCATAAAAATCGAACCAATGAAAAGTGAACGTTCAGGTTTGAAGTGCTTCGTGCTTAGCCACTAGGCTACGACGACGGTGTTGATAGGTAGACCTACGTTTCCGTATTAATAAGTTGCAGGCGAAGATTGATAAGTAAACCTGTTTACTAATATGTATTAAGTAACAATTTAAAATGTTTGAAACTTCAACACGAAGACTTAAATAATTATGCTGAGACCACTTTATGTCGATGATTACATAAAATATACTTAAAGTTTTACTGCGTAGTATTGACCAGGTAATTACCTTTGAATACATATATATATCTTGTAATGATATGGATTTGTATGAAGCTCGGTAGCTCAGTTGGTAGAGCAGCCGTTTGTCAATGCAAGTCAATGGGACGTGGGTTCGAGTCCCAGCTAGGTCAACATTGTTTCTGACATTTGTCTAACGTATATCAGGGCTGACACTGTATGTGACTGAGACTGATGGTCACTGAGACTTAGGGAAGGTGACTGAGACTGATGGCATCTGATGGAAGGTGACTGATGGTGACTGAGACTTAGGGAAGGTAACTGATGGTGACTGAAACTTAAGGAAGGTGGCTGATGGTGACTGAGACTTAGGGAAGTTGACTAAGTCTGCTGACTCTGCTGTAGACTTAGGGAAGGCGACTGATGGTGACTGAGACTTAGGGAAGTTGACTGATGGTGGCTGAGTCTGATATAGACTTAAGGAAGGTGACGGAAACTTAGGGAAGGTGACTGAGACTCAGGGAAGGTGACTGATAGTGATTAAGAGTTACGGGACTTAAAGGAGTTGACTGAGACAGCTGTATAGCTGTATACCTAGGGAAAGGGACTGATGGTGACTGAGACTGATGTAGACTTAAGGAAGGTGACGAAGACCAAGGGACTGGGACTGAAAGTGACTGATGGTGACTGAGACTTAGTGAGTGACTTAGACGAAGGTGACTGCGACTGAAAGATACTTAGGGGAATTGACTGAGACTGCTGTAGACTTAGGATAGTTGACTGATGGTGACTGAGACTTAGGGAAGGTGACTGATACTGATGGAGACTTACTGAATGTGACTGTGACTGAGACTTAGGGAAGGTGACTGAGACGAAGGTGACTGCGACTGCGACTGATGGAGACTTAGGGAAGGTGACTGAGACGAGGGTGACTGCGACTGATGGAGACTTAGGGAATGTGACTGAGACTGCTGTAGACTGATGGTGTCTTAGAGTTAGGGAATGTGACGGAGACTTACTGAATGTGACGCATGGTTACGGAAGGTGACTGAGACTGCTGGAGACAGAATTGAAAGTCGTATTGCAGAATTATATAGCATTATGTAAGTTTTCAACACCAATTATAGATAGAATTTCGCATTTTTCTAAATATTTTTGAAGTCGTCTGCAGCAGATGTATTGTATGTGGGAAAGAATGCACATATAAGGACAAATAAAACAGAATCGGTGAATTATGTATCTAATATCTCCTATAAATAACTAGTGTAAATTCTTATTACAGGGACCACATTTACGATAATATTGCAAACAGTTTAGCACTATGCTAGTATGTCCTGTAAGCTTTGGCCGTAATAGAAAGATGTAACGGTATAATAATCAAATACTAGTCAGCAATACGGACACATAAAATACGCCAAAGTTCAGGCAAATTCTACTGAATATTCAGATGTAATACGTTGTCAACATTCCATCGTTAGATCCTCTGGCTTGGAAGCGGGAATTCAGTGTTTGGTGACTTCCCCCCTTGGCGCTCTGGGTTGCGGGGATAGAAGTACGACTGCTGCATATGTATAGATATATAATACCGTCCCACATCCGAGTCAGACACTCTATCAAAGATTCGGTGTATTGTGAGAACGTTCAGGTGTCGTAATCTTATACCTGTAACCCTCGGGATCAAGACGGAAAACCACTGCTTTTTTTAAAAAGGTAACAGCTTGACATGACCATGGTCGTGTCACGCTTTCTTTTCTCAAAAAGGGGTACTATAATCGTGACACCACTCAGTCAGTGCGTTTAAGCCTATTCTGATGAGCGCCGGTAGCTCAGTTGACCTGGGCTCTTAGCTATAGCTTCACGAGTTCGAATCCTGACTAGGACAACATTATTTCCGGCTGACTGAGAACAGTTAATTAGTTCGGCTAGCGAGATTTTTAAAAAGGGTCTACCGGGAAAGGTAGCCATTTGTCTAGAACAATTTCAAATAATTTGAATTATATCTAAAGCTGGTCTTCATACCGTTTGATTGTTTTGTGTTTTAGGCCGCTTTTAACATTTTTCAGTTATATTAGGGCTTTTCCTGTGTAAGCTACTAGTACTAATAGTCAATATGTCGTGACACCAGCTAGTCAGTCGTAATGCTTACAACGCAACGCTGAGCGCCAAGGAGGTTCTTCCTAGAGTCATTAGCCTAATTCTAACACATAATCAATATGTATTTACCAATAAGGAAATTAATTACCATAAGCGATATGCCTATTGTATTCTGGTATTCTGGTCGTTAGACAATACAATCATCCAGGTACACAGGCGCTTTACTACTGTAAACTAAATTCCGTCTAAATTAGAGAGTCTAAGCTTAACATTTAAGTTCCACATTAACAAAATAGACTACTTTATTTGACGTTACATAATTCTTGGTTATACTCAGAAGAAATCTGTCTATAATTCTTCATATTGTAGACCAACATTGAATGTTCACCTGAGTATTTCACCTCACATGGCACACTTGTATTGATATATATTCACTGTGACAACGCGATGGCCGAGTGGTTAGCGTCGGGGATTCGGAACTGGTCGGCCCGGGTTAGATTCCAGTCGCCTGGGTCACGGTGGAATACCCTTTGGGCAAGGCACATGTCCAAGACTATTATTGGTTTGTTTACCCAGGGATCATGCAAATGTGAACTGTCGCCGTGATATAACTGAAATAGTGTTGAAAACAGCGTAATACCCCATGCAATCAAAACTCAAAAGTCTTTTTCCAAGTTTTAATCAATGTTGCCTTAACCTTGGACCCTTGCTCTACAAATGTGGTTTTTAGCACAGGTTTGACTGTACATGGAGTCCACCGCGACCGAGAACAGTATGTAACGTCGGGGATATGAACCGGGCGTCCCGTGTTCTATCCCCTTTCGCAGCGCGGTGGATATGGTGTAGTGCCCTTAGGCAAGGTACTTTTCCTAGCATAGTACTGGTTTGTATCCTCAAGGCTCATAGGTAAATGAACTATCGCCGTAAGATATGTCTGAGATAATGTTGAAAACGGCGTAAAACCCAGATAAAACAAAAACAAAAACGATTAATGTATGAACAACAGTAATGGCCAATCGCATGTTTATTTGGCCGAATGCCTAACACAATTGGGTTGAGTTGAGTTGAGTTTTAAATCGTCAAGGATGTTTGCTGAACGAGATAATTGAGCCGTTCCACGAGAAAACGACCAGTGTAAACTGTGCGTAAAGTATCGGCCCGGATAAGCCTAAGAATGCCGCTCAGGCTAACCGGACAAACTGTTTTCGCCTCCTGTGGGTTTTCTATTTCAGTAAGCATTACTCTATACCTTTATACCCCCGAGATGGAATGTGTCGGTCCGGATTAGCCTGCGCGGACTTCGCATGCATATCTGGGTCGATACATTACGGAGAGTACATAATGTTGGTTTTATCGTGGAACGGCTCATGTACTGAAGTGTAAGCGTACATATTTAACAAGATCAATCGATGTCTTTGTAGTTTTGTACTACCATGTTTGTCTCCATTTGATTGAATACATCGAATTGACATTTAAATATTTATAAATACCGTACAATAAAGCGGAATAAATGAATTGTGTTCTGTCAAAGTGTTTTTGACCAGACAATAATATTTCCTCTTTAACGCTTTCCCACGTATGACAAATCTGCAGCAAACGACTTTAAAAACATCTAGTCCCCAAATATTGAAAACATACTAATGAATGTATAATTATTCGATAGAGTTGAAAAGATTTTGGTAAAAGGAGACAATATTGTTAAACGTCGTCTGCTGCAGAGACGTCTGTATATGGGAAATGGTTTAACCGCTCACATGATATGGTATTTGAGAGTCGTCTGTATATGGGGAATGGTTAACCGCTCACATGCTATGGTATTTGAGAGGCGTCTGTATATGGGAAATGTTTAACCGCTCACATGATATGGTATTTGAGAGTCGTCTGGAAATGGGAAATGGTTAACCGCTCACATGATATGGTATTTAAGAGTCGTCTGGAAATGGGAAATGGTTAACCGTTCACATGATATGTTATTTGAGAGTCGTCTGTAAATGGGAAATGGTTTAACCGCTCACATGATATGGTATTTGAGAGTCGTCTGTATATAGGAAATGTTTAATCGCTCACATGATATGGTATTTGAGAGTCGTCTGTAAATGGGAAATGGTTAACCACTGAGATGATATGGTATTTGAGAGACGTCTGTATATGGAAAATGGTTTAACCGCTCACATGATATGGTATTTGAGAGTCGTCTGTATATGTGAAATGGTTAACCGTTCACATGATATGGTATTTGAGAGTCGTTTGTAAATGTGAAATGGTTAACCGCTCAAATGATATGGTATTTGAGAGACGCTCACATGATATGGTATTTGAGAGTCGACTGTATATGGGAAATGGTTAACCGCTCACATGCTATGGTATTTGAGAGTCGTCTGTATATGAAAAATGGTTTAACCGCTCACATGATATGGTATTTGAGAGACGTCTGTATATGGGAAATGGTTAACCGCTCACATGATATGGTATTTGAGAGTCGTCTGTATATGGGAAATGGTTAACCGCTCACATGATATGGTATTTGAGAGACGTCTGTATATGGGAAATGGTTTAACCGCTCACATGATATGGTATTTGAGAGACGTCTGTATATAGGAAATGGTTAACCGCTAACATGATATGGTATTTGAGAGTCGTCTGCACGTTTGGGAATTATCCGATTAAATTAATGTGATTATCGTGACAGTTGAAAGCGTAATAACGAAACAGATTAGAACACATTCTAAAGAAATGGAAAGTGGAGCATTTACTCCCTTTGTATCAATGTTAAGAAACAACACCTGCTGTAAAAGGCCTTTTCTCTTTCATTAAACTGTTAAACACCATACATTTATCTCTTTTTTTTTTTTTTTCTATTTTGCATTACGGTGTTACGCCTCTTTCAACATAATTTCAGTTATTTCACGGCGACAGTTCAATTAGTCATGATCCCTGGATAACCAAACTAGTACTAGGCTAGGAAATGTGCACTCCACCATGACTGCTTCGACTGGAGATCGAACCGGGACGTTTGGTTCTACGATCATTTAGTTTTAACCCTTTCAGCGCCGAATTGTTTAAAGTAGACTCTTCCATGTTCAAAATCGGGCGTCTTCGATTCTCATGTAATAAAAGTTTGGACTATTTTGATAACTAAAAGGCAAACAATGCTGATTTCAGGTGAGACAGCTCGTTACGAGCTGACTCACCTGAATCAGTATTGTTTGCAAAAAGCTCAATATTGCCTTTGGCGCTGAAAGGGTTAAAGAAAGATTCCTTTTTACATGCAATTCCTTTTTACATGCAATTCCAGTCTAAGAGTACAGTCTTCATGTAGTGACCATTTCCCTCAAACAGACGCATTTTGGCGCCAGTGCAGCAGACCATTTTTCAAAATATTGTGAAGGAGGAATTACTCAAAATGAGCAATTTTATTTTTTGCCACAAAGTTTTCAAATCCATTCAATTATTAGACTATAATTTACATATTTTTTATTGAATAATTGCTGTATGTGGGAAAGTGTTAAAATAAGAGCACAGGAAACATGAACGTTTAATTATACATAACATATTAAAACATGTGTGGTATTACTATAAAAGGCTTAGTGCAAAATGCACTTTACTACGGAATCCTGTTTGGCTCATGTCGTGCGTCGTCCGTCGTGCCTTAGGTCGACGCGCGACAAAGCGACACGACGCACGACAAAGCGACACGACGGACGACAAAGCGACACGACGCACGACAAAGCGACACGACGGACGACAAAGCGACACGACGGATTGTCGTTATGTTGTGTCGCTTTGTCGCGATGTCGTGTCGCTTTGTCGCGATGTCGTGTCGCTTTGTCGTCCGTCGTTTGTCGACCGGTGTAGAAGTAGCTTTTTATCATAGACACCGTGACGGTGTATTTGGAAGTGTAGTAATACACCGTACATCGTTTTGTAAGCGCGAAAAAAACGTTATGTTTGTTTCCTTCTCTAATGCCAAAATCACTTGAATTTCAATATATGAGTAGCTTGAATTATAATAAGTTCTTAATAAATCATCCAAGTTGTTCTCCATTTTAAGAAATGATGGCAGTCACATGTTCACCGTGTATGGACAAAAACATAATAATACACCAGTCGACGGACGACGCACGACAAAGCGACACGACATCGCTACATTCCACGGACGACGCACGACATTACGATGCGTCCGTCGTGTCGCTTTGTCGTGCGTCGTGTCGCTTTGTCGTCCGTCGTGTCGCTTTGTCGAGCGTCGTGTCGCTGTGTCGTCCGTCGTGTCGCATTATCGTATTGTAAATTAGTTAGGTCGACGCACGACAATACGACACGACGGACGACATTGCGACACGACAAAGCGACACGACGGACGACAAAGCGACACGACGAACGACAAAGCGACACGACGGACGCATCGTAATGTCGTGCGTCGTCCGTCGACCTTCTACTCTTCCAAGTCGACGTGCGACAAAGCGACATGACGCACGACAATGCGAAACGACGCGCGACAATGCGACACGACGCACGACAAACCGACACGACGCACGACAGTACAAGGGCGACGCTCGACGGACGACATAATGTCTCTTCCGTCGTGTCGCTTTGTCGTGTCGCTTTGTCGTGCGTCGTGTCGCTTTATCGTGCGTTTTGTCGTGCGTCGTGTCGCTTTATCGTGCGTCGTGTCGCTTTGTCGTGCGTCGTGTCGCTTTGTCGCGCGTCGACCTAAGGCACGACGGACGACGGACGACATGAGCCAAACAGGATTCCGTACTTTACAGTTTGTCAGATGTGTTATTAGGTTACCTGATTCTTTGTCCACTCGATTTGAAAATCAAAATGTAATGGACATTGTCAATGCAATTAAAATCACAATGACAAATATTTATTGAAAGTAATTAGACCACCATAGTACAAAGCATTCTATTTAATAAATAATATAGAGCTGAAAATGATGTCCTTATTATTGTTTCATTAACATATAGATGAAATATGAAAGTCTTTTTATTACATCAGAATTATCGTTTTCAAGTCATCAATTTAGGAAATACTATTAAAGATCAAATTATGATTTCCATTGCCTTTTACCGAAGCTAAAAATGCTTCATGTTCGTACAATAAAACATAAGTATTGGCGAAAACAAACTTCTGCGTTCACGTTAATTTTGACAGCGGGCAAACATTTGGCGACATTTTGAAAACTTTTTCAATTTGGCGAAAGTGTTCGGGAACGGAAAATTATTCCCAGCGGAGGCCCTTTAACGAAGGAAGTCGTCTACCTACCTTCCTACTTCTTTCAACATACCTACATACCCAACTACACACAATGCCCCAAAATGCAGCTGCGGCGATAGACATCTGCGTAATGTATCGACCAGATCAGCCTGCGCTGTACGCGCAGACTGATCTGGCCGACACATTCCGTCTTAGGGGGATAGATTTATAGAGTAGTTATTCATGAAACAGAAAATCTACAGGAGGCGAAAAGTGTCTATCCGGGTAGGCCTGTGTGGCATGCTTAGGCTGATCCGGGTCTATACTTTACGCAGAGTCCACAATGTTGATTTTCTCACGAGACGGCATACACATTGATTATTGCAAAGCTACCCCCCTGCATATAATATATATATTTGATACCCTTCCTATCTACCTTCCCTGATAAGCACTTATTTTATTTATCAGCTCTTTAAGCGCCGAATCCATTTTCTCCATTTTTCAATTAATGAGTGTTTTTGGAATATTTTTATAACTAAAAGGCAAATAATGATGATTTCAGGTGAGACAGCTCGTTACGAAACAAAAACTCAATATTGCCATTGGCGCTGAAAGAGTTAATATGTTCTATGAGCTGATTTCAATCGAACGCCAATTCTGTTTGTTTGAAATGTTATCTTCGAAACACGGAACGCATTGGGAAATGAAATTGTTTGTATTGCCTCAACGGGGATCAAATTTACACTCAGTCGAGGTAAACGCTTAAACAAATTCACAACCGGTTTGCAATCGAACTCTGGTCTAAAATTCTCGAGCTAGACGCTACAAAATAACAGAACTAGCCACTTACCCTTTCCCACATTCAACAAATATACAAAACATTACGTGTAAATTTGATATAGGCAAGAATATGGAAGCGCTCTATAATTGAAAGTGCATGTATAATGAATTATTGAATGTATCTCAAAACCTTGTGGCAAATAGAAAAATATCGTCTACTATAAATCTATATGTGGAAAAATGCTAAGAACGGTAAAACTTGCGCAACTAAATGGGTACAAAAATTGAAATATTACAGCAAAACACTAACCATAGGAAGTTCCGTAACAACGTAGTTTAAACATATTTAATTCTCATATAGTTTACATAGTAGGAAACATCAAGAAATATACAATGGAGAAATGGATTGGACTAAAAGCTCATAGCTTATTTAAGGTCCTCTCCAATAAAGATCAATTAACAGGAAACACGGTGAATATTTAACATGTTTAGAAAATATCAGCTTACTTTAGCTTTGTAATTCATCATACAAGAAGAAAATATAGAACAGAGAGTGGAGAGAGAGCAACAGAAGGTGAAAGAGGGAGAAATATATAGATATAAAGAGAGAGATAAAGGAGGGTAGTTGCGCGTATGGGAGGTTAGTTAATGTATATATGTCAAATATCCGTACAGAATAAGATATAATACCTTCTATGACTAAATGACGATGTGCATCACCAGGTTAAATTTAAAACATTTCGTAACCGCATCGTTGGTATAGTGGTAGAACGTCCGCCTCGGGTACGAGAGGTTGTTGTTTCCTTTCCCGGCCGGGTCATACCAGAGACTTTTAAAATGATAGTAATGGCTTCCTTCATTGGCGTATCATTACGACTGACTCGCTGGTGTCAGGATAAATGGACCAGCAGTACTGGTAATTTAGCCAGGAAACTGTTGACGTACAAATGTACAACACAAAACAACCATACTTAAGATTAGTGTTCACGGAGCACCGCTTATTTTCTACCCATATTATTATGAACGGTCTATAATCTAATTGGTTTAACAAAACTCATATATTTAATGATTACTTCCCTTTGTATATTTGCGAACTACATTAACTCAATTGTAGAGAAATCAAGCCAAAATACATCGCTGTGCGTATATTGGATCCGGGCATAAAATGTCATCTCAAATTGACCCTATAGATTTAAATGTTCATGACAAGGTTCATTTTTCTGTTCAATGAAATGGCACGATACAACCATCGCTCGACCATCCACCACTTCTGTATCTCGTTTATGTGTATGGGGTATCCACACATTTTATGAATTATTATAAGGTTAAACCCTTTCCCACTGTACTGGTGCTATTGCAAAACAAATTGTTAATCCCAGTAAGTTCTCTTTATTTGATATGATTAACTGCAACACCAGCAATATCTACATAAGTTTTAATCAGTAATGATTTAACCCTTTCCCAATAATTATAATTTTATTTAGAGTGATTTGCATATTTCTCTTTATGTATTCTAAGTCGACTGTTGTAGGCTAGTGGGGTCACAGCACGGTGGACGTTAAGTAACACTTTTGAAATTGAGTTCAATCATAGTTCAGAGTGTGTTTCACTTGTTGGAACTCTTTTATCTCATTATAGATGCAAGCGGATGGTTTTCGTTATTCGGTCGAACGAATGAAATTATTGTAAACCAGATGGCAAACCAATCAAAACTCGACTTCCGCGGATGAAGACAATTGAGTCCGGCTTGATTGCAGCCGTAAGTCGACTTTTCGAAAAGCAAGCTAGGAATGGGATAGGGGCGAAAAGGCCCCTGTCCCAAAAATTACAAATAGTTCGCCATTTCTCCTTTTGTCACAATGTTTTCTAAGTCATTTGTTGCAGATTTGTCAAATTTCATGAATATGCCACGACGGTTTAAACCATTACTGAAGCTAAGCTGGTTAAGCTAAGCTAAGCTAAGCTGGTTAACCCTTTACTAAATGCAGACACATTTACCACATCTGCAACATACACTTTTTTTAAATATTGTGACAAAAGGACGAATTGGCTGATATGAACTAATGACTGCTGTTTGTCATACTGTGTGAGTGAACAATTTTCCCTTTCACCACAAAGTGTTCTACTATATTAAATAGTTTTACTTTCAGTTTTTTATAAGAGATTTCCTGTATTTGTTCCTAGTTGTTTTCCAAGCGGTCTCCCGCATGTTTGTTGTACGAGTCAAAGGGTTAAAATAAACTTACTGTTACATCATCATCATTGAACAATGGTGCTTCTTCTTCAGCCATTTTGCCATACCATAATCCCCTAAACATGACCCCTCCCACAGAAGGATGACTGATGAAAAGGTATAACAAGTCTGAAAACGTCATCAGCGTCATACACACCTAGTTCTGTGACGTATTCTCGGCCTTGATAATCTATTTATAGAAACTGACATGTATTATACAAGTTATGATATACGTTCAATACACGCCATTGGACACGCACCATCCTATTCCATGTGGATAACATACGGAAAGTGTTTCCATTGAAAGATAGTCACTGACCTTGGTTTGAAAGTCAAATTAAACAGTGCCTTGATAAAATGCCTTAGACAACTGAGCATCCTCTATCGTACAATGAGGTTTCACCAAAGCCTTTACTATCCGTGTACATGGTATTTAGTCATAGATGTATATTTGTCACAAAGAACTAGAACTGTAGCCCAATTAGCTTTACGCATATTAACCTTTATATGATCCTGTTACGGAGATCAAGTAAGACCCTAAAACTGAGTACCTTTAGAATCACCTGTTTTATAAATTAGCCGTATCTATCGATTTGGCCCAAAGAACTGGAACTGTAGCCCAATAATTGTTACGCAAATTCACCTTTAAATGATCCTGTTCCGAAGATTCAGATTCGTTGTACACAAATATCTTGTAATAATCAGATATAGATAACACATATAATAATAATATTAATAAAAATAAAACCCAACTATAAATAAAAGTACAATTTGCAAAATCAAAACAATTTTTCCCTTATTTGGTATCTATCATAATGAATTGTCTATTGTAATAAAATCCCTTTTAAAATTTCAATAAATGTTTGATGTACAATCAGGGCGAAACGACCAGGTTTCTTATTAAAAGACACAACTTTATATACATACGTCGTCTGCTTGACAATCATCAGAAGAACAATTTCAGCGATCTTAATTAATTGAAAGATAAAGAGTTGAAAACTTTTTGATAAAAGGTAAAATTGCTCATTTTTTATTGTAATGTTTTCAAAATTGTCTGCAACAGAAAATGTTAAATTTCGTCTGTGTGAAATAATGGGTTAATGGTTATTTACCTTTCATGTTAAGTTTAGCATTAGATAATTCGTCAAGTCATGAAAGATAATAATGGTCAACATGTTTCATCAAAAGAACAAATAATGATATCGGTCATTGAACTTTTAGGCATACATAGCACCGTTCTAATATCGAGGTCGTCACATTTTACAGCAACAATATAAACTAGTTATCTCATGTTATAGATTCGAGTTTAGATCTAATAACATATATATGCTTACCATTTAACGATTTTTGAAGCCATTCTTGCATTAAAATTTGCGGATTATACAACATCCGGTCAACGAGCACGCTAGACGGTTTGCCAGAGGCCCTTCGTAACTTCCAAAAGCCGAGAATTTTTTTACCGGGAAAGATTAAAGTATCATTGCCTCTTTAGATACTCATTAAAACATGATAAAATCTACAAATATCGTAATGACAGTTTTGTATTTGGTCTTATACAATACTGGTATATACGTTTCGTTCAATGTTCTGTCTAGAGAGATATAAATACATGAAAACATGCCTAATAATGTTACAGAACTATTACAATAATCACGTTTTTATTATAAAAAATTGAAATTATTTTCATATTTTCATATTTTTCCTACGTAAAACAGAAAACTTTATCCTTTATATGTCCATCTGATCGATTGGTATATACTTGTCCGTTTGAACAATCTAAGCTGGCTCTTACAACCTGTTCTTAGTAAAGTGCATCTAACGATCAAGCCAATGCAAGTGCAGGAAAAAGTATAAATACTTATGAGCAGATTATATAAACAATGTCGCCAGTTTTAAAACTTTCGATCAAAAATAATAATTGGGTGACAATTTAGGGGGGAAAGTTCGATCTCCTGATCTCCGTTTCACCTTGTATGGTGCGGAACTCAATCCTCTGATATTAGTTGACACTATGCCAGGTAATTGCTACCTATACGTTAGTAGGAGCACTTCCTTAACTAAGTTATTTCAATAGTGCACATGTTAAAGCTCAGCGTACTAACGATCAACTGCCATAACTATATACACATTTATACAATTAATCAGTGTGCAGATTAATTTGTTCAACAAGATACGCAACAAATATGTCCTGCACAAAATTATATAATGCACTTTTCCGTATACATTTTGATTTTTTTAATATCTAGCCTCGCAGAATCTCAAAGCCTTGCGCTATATATAGCGACACGGAATAAATGTCGTTACTCAATAACTTGCCCCATACCATACAGTATAATGGTACATGTAATGTGAAGAACAGGTACTAGATACACATTTATACAATTGATCAGTTTGCAGATTAATTTTGTTTTTAACAAGTTCTACGAGATACACACAAATTTCGTCCTTCACAAAATTATATAATGCACTTTTCCGTATACATAACTAGAACCTCAACGCAGAACCTCAAAGCCTTGTGCTATATATAGCGCAACGAAATAAACGTCGTTACTCAATAACTTAACCCCATACCATGTAGTATAATGGTACACCATGTCATGTACTGACTAGGTTAACCCCGTAAACCCAATACCCATTCAATAGCATAACCTCGATCGTATCGGGTGATAATATATATATGTGGACCAGACCAGAAATTGAAAAAGAAATATATGAACAAAATATCTAGCAGAGCGAGGTTTCAATCCTCGGACATCTGCTTTTGAATGAATTGTTCAAGTTTATGAAGTAATGATTGCTCTAATTTGATACATAAGTAATGCACAATGTCAGTTAAGATTTGATTGTACGGTCGATCTTGTTCTAAAATGATAACTATTGTTGTTTGAAGTCTCGAATTGAGGCACTAGAATAGATAATTTTCTACAGTCGCGTTAAGCAGGAAAATTATCAATTTTACCAGACCCGAAACGGAAAAAAACCCCATCTCAATTAAAAATCTAGCAGAGCGAGGTTTCGATCCTAGAACCTCTGGCCCAGCACGCTTCCACTGCGCCACTCTGCTGTGTAGATGTATAGTATCTACATGGTTAAACTTTTATTTGAAAACTGTCTGACGCAATAACGTAAAATGTAGGTTAATCTTGACTTCTACCTTGTGCGCATATGATCAATGTCGTGAATTACAACAGACGCAAATGTTCTTGTTTAGATAGGAGGATTACAACAAAAAGGAGATTCTCAATGAGGAAAATCTTAATAAAAATATATAGCAGAGCGACGTTTCGATCCTCGGACCTCTGGGTTATGGGCCCAACACGCTTCCACTGCGCCACTCTGCTGTGTAGATGTATAGTATATACATGGTTAAACTTTTATTTGAAAACTGTCTGACGCAATAACGTAAAATGTAGGTTGATCTTGACTTCTACCTTGTGCGCAAATGTTGATCAAAGTCGTCAAATACAACAGACGCAAATGTTCTCGTTTAGATAGAGGAGGATTAAAAAGAAAGGAGATTCTCAATGAGGAAAATCTGAATAAAAATATATAGCAGAGCGAGGTTTCGATCCTCGGACCTCTGGGTTATGGGCCCAGCACGCTTCCACTGCGCCACTCTGCTGTGTTGGTGTATATTATCTTCATGGTTAAACGTTTATCAAAAAACTTTCTAAGTCGTGAATTACAAATCAAGTAAATGTTCGCGTTTAGCAATAGAAGGTTTATTAAAAGGAGATTTCAAATGGGGAACATTTGAATGAAAATCTAATAGAGCTTAATTGGTTTCGATCCTCGGACCTCTGTGTTATTGGTTTAGGAAGATTCAACTGCACCACTATGCTCATTATTTGAATATTATCTACATGGTTAAACTGGTACCCTAAACGATTCTGAAATATAGCTTTGATTCTACCTTAGTCTGCCCACTGTGTTATAGCCCTTTTTATTTGAATCCAAGTTCCCATGAAATCCTACAACATTTCTGTTATATACATTCGTTAAACAGAAGAAGTGCTAATGATACCAAAATCAAAATTGAAAAAGAAATATATGACAAAATATCTAGCAGAGCGAGGTTTCAATCCTCGGACCTCTGCTTTTGAATGAATTGTTCAAGTTTATGAAGTAATGATTGCTCTAATTTGATACATAAGTAATGCACAATGTCAGTTAAGATTTGATTGTACGGTCGATCTTGTTCTAAAATGATAACTATTGTTGTTTGAAGTCTCGAATTGAGGCACTAGAATAGATAATTTTCTACAGTCGCGTTAAGCAGGAAAATTGTCAATTTTACCAGACCCGAAACGGAAAAAAAACCCATCTCAATTAAAAATCTAGCAGAGCGAGGTTTCGATCCTAGAACCTCTGGCCCAGCACGCTTCCACTGCGCCACTCTGCTGTGTAGATGTATAGTATCTACATGGTTAAACTTTTATTTGAAAACTGTCTGACGCAATAACGTAAAATATAGGTTAATCTTGACTTCTACCTTGTGCGCATATGATCAAAGTCGTGAATTACAACAGACGCAAATGTTCTTGTTTAGATAGAGGAGGATTACAACAAAAAGGAGATTCTCAATGAGGAAAATCTGAATAAAAATATATAGCAGAGCGAGGTTTCGATCCTCGGACCTCTGGGTTATGGGCCCAGCACGCTTCCACTGCGCCACTCTGCTGTGTAGATGTATAGTATCTACATGGTTAAACTTTTATTTGAAAACTGTCTAACGCAATAACGTAAAATGTAGGTTAATCTTGACTTCTACCTTGTGCCCAAATGTTGATCAAATGCGTGAATTAAAACAGACGCAAATGTTCTCGTTTAGATAGAGGAGGATTAAAAAGAAAGGAGATTCTCAATGAGGAAAATCTGAATAAAAATATATAGCAGAGCGAGGTTTCGATCCTCGGACCTCTGGGTTATGGGCCCAGCACGCTTCCACTGCGCCACTCTGCTGTGTAGATGTATAGTATCTACATGGTTAAACTTTTATTTGAAAACTGTCTGACGCAATAACGTAAAATGTAGGTTGATCTTGACTTCTACCTTGTGCGCAAATGTTGATCAAAGTCGTGAATTACAACAGACGCAAATGTTCTCGTTTAGATAGAGGAGGATTAAAAAGAAAGGAGATTCTCAATGAGGAAAATCTGAATAAAAATATATAGCAGAGCGAGGTTTCGATCCTCGGACCTCTGGGTTATGGGCCCAGCACGCTTCCACTGCGCCACTCTGCTGTGTAGATGTATAGTATCTACATGGTTAAACTTTTATTTGAAAACTGTCTAACACAATAACGTAAAATGTAGGTTAATCTTGACTTCTACCTTGTGCCCAAATGTTGATCAAATGCGTGAATTAAAACAGACGCAAATGTTCTCGTTTAGATAGAGGAGGATTAAAAAGAAAGGAGATTCTCAATGAGGAAAATCTGAATAAAAATATATAGCAGAGCGAGGTTTCGATCCTCGGACCTCTGGGTTATGGGCCCAGCACGCTTCCACTGCGCCACTCTGCTGTGTAGATGTATAGTATCTACATGGTTAAACTTTTATTTGAAAACTGTCTGACGCAATAACGTAAAATGTAGGTTGATCTTGACTTCTACCTTGTGCGCAAATGTTGATCAAAGTCGTGAATTACAACAGACGCAAATGTTCTCGTTTAGATAGAGGAGGATTAAAAAGAAAGGAGATTCTCAATGAGGAAAATCTGAATAAAAATATATAGCAGAGCGAGGTTTCGATCCTCGGACCTCTGGGTTATGGGCCCAGCACGCTTCCACTGCGCCACTCTGCTGTGTAGATGTATAGTATCTACATGGTTAAACTTTTATTTGAATACTGTCTGACGCAATAACGTAAAATGTAGGTTAATCTTGACTTCTACCTTGTGCGCAAATGTTGATCAAAGTCGTGAAATACAACAGACGCAAATGTTCTCGTTTAGATAGAGGAGGATTAAAAAGAAAGGAGATTCTCAATGAGGAAAATCTGAATAAAATTATATAGCAGAGCGAGGTTTCGATCCTCGGACCTCTGGGTTATGGGCCCAGCACGCTTCCACTGCGCCACTCTGCTGTGTAGATGTATAGTATCTACACGGTTAAACTTTTATTTGAAAACTGTCTGACGCAATAACGTAAAATGTAGGTTGATCTTGACTTCTACCTTGTGCGCAAATGTTGATCAAAGTCGTCAAATACAACAAACGCAAATGTTCTCGTTTAGATAGAGGAGGATTAAAAAGAAAGGAGATTCTCAATGAGGAAAATCTGAATAAAAATATATAGCAGAGCGAGGTTTCGATCCTCGGACCTCTGGGTTATGGGCCCAGCACGCTTCCACTGCGCCACTCTGCTGTGTAGATGTATAGTATCTACATGGTTAAACTTTTATTTGAAAACTGTCTAACGCAATAACGTAAAATGTAGGTTAATCTTGACTTCTACCTTGTGCCCAAATGTTGATCAAAGTCGTGAATTACAACGACGCAAATGTTCTCGTTTAGATAGAGGAGGATTAAAAAGAAAGGAGATTCTCAATGAGGAAAATCTGAATAAAAATATATAGCAGAGCGAGGTTTCGATCCTCGGACCTCTGGGTTATGGGCCCAGCACGCTTCCACTGCGCCACTCTGCTGTGTATATGTATAGTATCTACATGGTTAAACTTTTATTTGAAAACTGTCTGACGCAATAACGTAAAATGTAGGTTGATCTTGACTTCTACCTTGTGCGCAAATGTTGATCAAAGTCGTGAATTACAACAGACGCAAATGTTCTCGTTTAGATAGAGGAGGATTAAAAAGAAAGGAGATTCTCAATGAGGAAAATCTGAATAAAAATATATAGCAGAGCGAGGTTTCGATCCTCGGACCTCTGGGTTATGGGCCCAGCACGCTTCCACTGCGCCACTCTGCTGTGTTGGTGTATATTATCTTCATGGTTAAACGTTTATCAAAAAACTTTCTAGGTCGTGAATTACAAATCAAGTAAATGTTCGCGTTTAGCAATAGAAGGTTTATTAAAAGGAGATTTCAAATGGGGAACATTTGAATGAAAATCTAATAGAGCTTAATTGGTTTCGATCCTCGGACCTCTGTGTTATTGGTTTAGGAAGATTCAACTGCACCACTATGCTCATTATTTGAATATTATCTACATGGTTAAACTGGTACCCTAAACGATTCTGAAATATAGCTTTGAGTCTACCTTAGTCTGCCCACTGTGTTATAGCCCTTTTTATTTGAATCCAAGTTCCCATGAAATCCTACAACATTTCTGTTATATACATTCGTTAAACAGAAGAAGTGCTAATGATACCAAAATCAAAATTGAAAAAGCAATATATGAAAAAAATATAGCAGAGCCAGGTTTCGATCCTAGGACATCTGGGTTATGGGCCCAGCACGCTTCTACTGCGCCACTATGCTCCTCATTCCTAATGTATATACATTTTTAATATTTTATTAAAGAGTATTTCTTACGCAATAATGTTAAACTATATCTTTTACACGACTTAAGCCTGGATACTATTGTTATAACAGTTTTTATTTAAACCCAAATTCCGCTTAATTCCTACAACAAATCATAACCATTTCTTTTGTATGAATTGTTTAAGTTTATGAAGTAATGTATGCTTTAATTTAATATATAAGTAATGCACAATGTTAGATAAGATTTGACTGCACGGTCGATTTTGTTTTGAAATGTTGGCTACTGCTGTTGAATTGCGGCATAAGTAATACTTCTTATAAAGACGCATTTAGCAGACGAAGTGTTATTATTACCAGGTCCAAAATGTTAGCGAGGTTTCGATTATAGGACCTTTGGGTTATGGGCCCAGGACGCTTCCACTGCGCCACGCTGCTCATTTTACATATGTCATCTACATGGTTTTACAAACATTGAACTTTTCTGACGCAATAACGAACAACTATATTTTTAACTCGACCTTAGCTATGACCATTGGGAAATAACCATTTTTATTTTAAACCCAAATTTCGCTGGATTCCTGAAAAATCTTTTCACCAACATTGCTTTTGAATACATTCTTAAAGCTTTTGAAGAAATATTAGCTTAAAGTTGATACATCAGTAATAAATAAAAAAACTGACTGTACTGTTTATCTTGTTATAAAATGTTGGCTATGGTGGTTTGAAGTCTCAAATTGCAACATTAGTATATAGATTTATACAGTCGCGCTTATCAGGAGCTGTGATAATCATACCAAATCCGAAATGGAAAAAGAAATAGCTAAAAAAAATAATAGCAGAGCGAGGTTTCGATCCTCGGACCTCTGGGTTATGGGCCCAGCACGCTTCCACTGCGCCACTCTGCTTTTCATACATTCTTTATCTGCAGTGTTTATCTTTATCTTAAAACCTTTCTGACGCAATAAGGTGTAAACTATATCTTTTACTCGACCTTAATCTAACCATTATGTTTTTATTTTAACTCAAAATCAGATGGATTCCTACAATTGGCATCATCGCCATTGCTTTTGAATCTACTTTTACAAATTAATGAAGTTATTTTCGATTTTGTTCTAAAATGTTGCCTTTTGTTGCTTGAAGTCTTGAATTGCGGCATTAGTATATATTTTAACAGGAGAAGTCCTTATATTATCAGATCGAAATGGGAAAAACAATCTAGCAAGGTGAGGTTTCTTACAAATTTATGAAGGTATTTTTGCTTTAAGTTGATACATAAGTAACGAACAATGTAAGCCAAGATTTGTCGTTTTTGTTCTAAAATGTTGGCTATTGTTGATTGAAGTCTCAATTTGCGACATTGGTATATATTTATACAGCAAGAGAAGGGTTAATAAATGGAGATTTCAAAGGGGGAAAATCTGAATAAAAATCCAGCAGATCGAGGATTCGATCCTCGGACCTCTGGGTTATGGGATAACGTCATTTCCATGTCATTTCCACGTCATTTCCATGTTTTTACATGCAAGATAAATAGAATATTACGCCCCTGACTTTCGACATAAACTTTATCTGACTCGGCTGTGAGAAAGGATAATTGTCCCGACCTCGTCAGATTAAGTTCATATCTTAAGTCAAGGACATGATATTCTTTATTTATCACATAAAGTGACTTATGAGGCGTATTTCGGTAAAATGTACTTAACGTTTACGATATTACGGGTTTTGGCGCCAAAGGAACTAACGTTATGACCTCAAACCGCTAACGTGACTTCATTTTCCTAGTATTCGGTCATGTCATATTACACACGATATAGATCTATAAAGAAAATGTCGATATTTCGGGTTTTAACCCTTAAAAAACTCTGAAACTAGATTTTCCCAGATATAACGAATATGCCCGGACCTAGATCACATTGAGTTCTATAAGTGTGGGAATTTCAGCGAAATTCTTCGAGCCGTTTTCTTTGTCCCCAAATCGCTGAATTTTCGTACAAATTGTGACACAATAGCCGTGTAGACATTCTTTCCGTATAACAGAATAGAATAATTCTGCTCCACTACACTCATTCTATACTAGAAAGGCGATACCTCAAGGGTTTCGCGGGATAGAATGAGTGGAGGAGAGGAGCAGAATTGCATCCGAACTACCAACCGACCACACTCAATGTTGAATATATTATTTTGTTTCTAACATGATCCAAAACGTAACAATTGATATGACACTCTCAAGTTTTTTTCAACACCAAAATTATCTCCGTAAGTCTAAAAGATAAATAGAACATTATGACATTTTTTATAAATTTAAGACAATGGGTTTCATCGGGCCTTTAACCAATGTTTCAAGTATTTACATTGTCATTGGCCAACATTGCTCTGAAATTTCAAGATTTTTATCCCTTAAAAAGCAGTTTTAAACATTTATGCTCATCATCATATCCCAAAGTGCTCAATTAAATCATTGAAAAGGCTAAAAGTTAACCTAAGTTTTAAGAACCACTACATGACGTCATAGTTCATGTAGTTGAGGTAATTGTAGTTGCAAATAACGTTAATGATGATGATGACTATGTTTGGCAATTAGCGGTATATACGCAATAAGGTTAAGTTATATATTCTCTTAGACCTTAGCCTGACCATTATGTTATAACAGTTTTTGTTTGAACCCAAATTCCGCTGGATTTTCACAATTGACATCATCTCCATTGCTTTTGTATAAATTCTTACAAAATTACAAAGTTATTTTTGCTTTAAAATGAATACATAAGTAATGAACATTGACAGCCAAAAGTTGACTGCACGATCGATTTGATTTTAAATATTGGCTATTGTTGATTGAAGTCTCAAATTGCCGCATTAGCTTCATTTTGTTATTAATATCAAACCTGAATAGATATTGTATAGCAGAGCGAGATTTCGATCCTCGGACCTCTTGGTTACGGGCCCAGGACGCTTCCACTGCGCCACTCTGCTCTTTATGCATTCTATCTGCATGGTTAAAGTTTTATTTAAAAGATGTCTGATGCAATAACATAGTACTATATATTTTACTCGACTTTAGCATAAAATGTTGACTATTACAATTTGAAGCCTGGACTAGCGTCATTAGTATAATATATTTTAGTCGCATTTAACAGGAGAAGTGCTAATAAAACAGACCCGTAACGGAAAAATAAATTTCTGAAATAAAATCAAGCTGAGTAAACGAAATAACGTGAAATGGATGTACATACTAATCTTGTTGTTACCACGTTTACAAATATTGATCAAAAGCGTGAATATCATCATACGTAAATGTTTGCGTTTGGCAATAAAAGGATTAAAAGAGAAAAGTTTCGATCCCCAGACATCTTTTGCGCCACTCTGTATGTTATATGTATGTATCGACATGGTACTGTTTCTACATTATACTTTATCTTTTACTCGACCATAGCCCGACGATTGTGATATAATGGTTTTTATTTGAAACTAAATTCCACTTGGATGCTATAACTGCTATAATCGCCATTGCTTTTGACTACATTCCTACAAATTAAATGGTTTATCTTTTCCTTAAAACTTGTTGACGCAATATGGTAAAACCATATCCTTCACTCGACCTTACCCTGGCCATTATGTTTGAACAGTTTTTATTTGAACCCAAAATCAGCTAGATTCCTACAATTGTCATCATCGCCATTGCTGTGTTGATGATGGCTTTGTTGTTGTAAGTCTAGAATTGCGGCATAAGTTTTACTTTTTTAAGTCTCTTTTAGCAGGAGAAGAGTTAATATTACCAGACCCGAAATGGAAAAAATAAATATCTTAAAGAAAAAAACTAGCAGAGCGTGGTTTCGATCCTCGGACCTCAGGGTTATGGGCCCAGCACGCTTACACTGCGCCACTCTGCTCTTCATTTATATGTTATCTACATGGTTAAGCCTGTACTCAAAACACTTGTGACGCAATAAGGTTAAGTTATATATTCTACTCGACCTTAGCCTGACCATTGGGTTATATTCGTTTTTATTTGAACCCAAATACCGCTGGATTCGTAAAATTAGCATTATAACCATTGCTTTTGTATAAATCTTACACATTTATTAAGTAATTTTGCTTTAATTTTTTAAAAAGGTAATGAACAGTGTCAGCTAAGATTTGACTGCAGCATAAGTTTAATATGTAAATAAACTAAACGAGTTAAAAGATGAACGCGAAAAGATACACGACGAAAAGATCAACGGCTACATCATAAGAGCAAAAGCTAATCACATTGAATACAATGAAAAAAATACGAAGTACTTTGCAAACTTAGAAAAGAGACACATGGAACAAAAAACGATTCATAAGCTATTAATAGATAACAAAGAAATAACAGATACAAAGGAAATTTTAAAGCAAGAGCATATATTTTACCGTGAACTGTATAAAAAACGAACACATTCAAATAATGAGATAGAATTTCTTGATACAGAGGCAAATAAAATTAATGAAGATGAAAGATACAGTTGTGAAGGAAAATTAACCGAATACGAATGTAATGAAGCATTGTTTAGTATGAAAAATGAAAAAAGTCCTGGTTCGGATGGTTTAACTGTTGAATTTTACAAAACATTTTGGAATGATATAAAACATTACTTGATTGATTCAATAAATTACTCATTTGAGCATGGCTCCTTAACTTCCTTACAAAAGCAAGGGCTGATATCTTTAATTCCTAAACAAGGAAAACAATTAGAAATACTTTCAAATTGGCGACCAATAAGTCTTTTAAATACGGACTACAAAATTGCGACTAAAGCAATATCAAATAGGATTAAGAAAGTTTTGCCATCAATCATACACCCATCCCAAACTGGTTTTATCAAAGGTAGATATATTGGAGAAAATATAAGAATAATTCAAGAGTGTATAGAACATCTTAATGATAAAAATAAACCGGGGCTATTGCTCTTTGCCGATTTTGAAAAAGCTTATGATACTATTGACCATAATTACATGTACAAATGTTTAGAAACATTTAATTTTGGTAGTGGTTTTATAAAATGGGTTAAATTGTTTTATAGTGGTATTAACAGTAAAATACTTAACAACGGCAATATGTCTGACAGTTTTTTAATTGAACGAGGAGTAAGACAAGGCTGTCCATTGTCTTCGTCATTGTTCCTTTGTTGTATTGAATTGTTATCAAATTACATCATTAAAAGTAAAGAAATCATTGGAATCAAAATCGATGATCAGGAAACGAAACAAACTATGTTTGCGGATGATGCAACATTTCTGACAGATGGAACTGAAAAATCATTTAAGTCCTTGATTTACATTTTAACAGATTTTGGTAAACTGTCTGGATTAAAATTAAATATTAAAAAAACAACAATTTTAAGGGTTGGTAGCTTAAAAAATGAACATTTAGAATACTGTAAAAGAAATAAGTTCATTTGGACTTCTAACTCAGCTAAAACATTAGGAATTATTTTTTCCAACTATGCAGATGTCGTTTTAAATGGAAATATAATTCCAAAATTACAAGAATTTAAAAATGTTCTTAAACAATGGCAACATCGGAAACTTACACTGCTGGGAAAGGTTACAGTTATTAAAACATTTGCATTACCAAAACTTATTTATCCACTGACAGTGTTACCAAATCCACCGGCAACATACTCATTGATATTAATAAAATAATTTATAACTTCATATGGGATAATAAACCAGACAAAATTAAAAGAGCTAAAATGTCACAATCTATTGAAAACGGTGGAATTGCAGTCCCAAATATATTCTTACTTGTAAAATCTCTGAAAGCAAGTTGGATAAAGCGATATTTGGACGATAAAAATACTGGCTCGTGGAAAATATTCTTTAACAAAGCTTTAAAAAAGTTCGGAGGCAAATTAATATTCGAGTGTAAACTACACGAAACTGATATTCAAAATATGTTCAATAAAAATACTTTTCTAAAGGATATATTGGTATCATGGAATAAAATTAGAAGTAAATTACCAAAGAATAATATTAAAAAAGAAATAATTTGGAACAACACAGATATAAAGTGCAATGGCAATACAATGTTCTACATAAATTGGTATAACAATGGGATAACGTTTTTAGAACATGTATTTGATTTCCGTACAAAAACATTTTTCGATTTTGAAACATTGAAGTATATATACAATCTTAACTCAAACAATTACCTGAAATATCAGAATATCATTGGAAACATTCCAGATGAAATGAAGAAAGAAATACAAAAGACACAACCAGTGAATGACGAAAATAAACAATTAGTTGCAAAAATAGTAGAACTGACAAAAGTAAATAAATTTTTATATAAACTTCAATTACAAGGTGAAACGCCACTCACAAATGCAGAAGATAAATGGGAAAAAGTATTTGACGAAACCTTAGACTGGAAGAGTATTTATATCTTACCTTTTAAGTCCACATTAGATACAACCTTAAGATGTTTTCAGTACAAGCTTTTAACTAGAATTCTACCGACAAACGAACTATTATTGAGATTTAAAATGAAACCTTCGAATATATGCGATTTTTGTGCAAGTAATGTAGAAACATTAGAACATCTGTTTTGGGAATGCTCATACACACAATTGTTATGGAATGGAATTATAACCTTTTTGGAAAGAAATCAGATAAAAGTGAAGATACAAAAAAAAGATGTTTTTCTTGGCATATCAAAAAAGATCACAGATATTAACACATTGAATTACATTATAATACTTGTCAAACAATACATATTTAAAATGAAATACGCAAATCGAATTCCAACGAGTAATATGTTCATTAATTACTTTAATAACAGATTAAAAGTAGAACAAGAAATAGCCTTTTTAAAAGACCAGTCAGAACTTTTTAATAGAAAATGGAAAAAATTCTTAACCATTGTTAATGTCTAAATAATTAGACATTACCTCATTTTATCGAACCTTAGTCCAAGATACATAAACTCTGTCTCTATCTCTGTCTCTGTCTCTCTGTCTCTCTGTCTGTCTCTCTGTCTGTCTCTCTGTCTCTGTCTCTCTCTGTATATCTGTCTGTCTCTCTCTCCTTCTCTCTCTCTCTCTCTCTCTCCTTCTCTCTCTCTCTCTCTCTCTCTCTCTCTCTCTCTCTCTCTCTCTCTCTCTCTCTCTCTCTCTCTCTCTCTCTCTCTCTCTCTCTCTCTCTCTCTCTCTTTATAAAACTGAAAAAACAGCATTATATACACAACTACATGCTTTGATAATATGTATATATATTATGTTAGGATGTGAATTACATATGCACTGTTACTTTAAGATATATATTTTACTTACATGTATTATGTATAAATTGTTTTGAATAAATGAAAAAAAAAAAAGTAAAAAAAAAAAAAAAAAAAAAAAAAAAAAAAAAAAAAAAAAGTTTAATATTTTCAAAGTCGCGTTTAGCAGGAGCATTTTTGATATTACCAGACCAGAAATGATAAATAAAATATCTAAAAGAAATCTAGCATAGCAATGTTTCGATCCTCGGACCTCTGGGATATGGGTCCAGCACACTACCACTGCGCCAATCTCCTATGTTGATGTATATTATCCAAGTGAAAATTCCTATCACCACCATTGCTTTTGAATAAATTCTTAAAGCTTTTGAAGAAATATTCGCTTAAAATTGATAAAATCAGTAATAAAAAAACTGACTATACGGTCGATCTTGATATAACATGTTGCCTATGGTTGTTTGAAGTCTCGATTTGCAGCATTAATATTAGCATTGGCATTAGCATTATACAGTAGCGCTTTTCAGGAGATGCGATAATCATATCGGACCCAAAATAGAAAAATAAATAGCTAGCAGAGCGAGGTTTCGATTCTCGGACCTATGGGTTATGGGCCAAGCACGATTCCACTGCATCGGTTGAATAAATATTGTAGCAGAGCGAGGTGTCGATCCTCGGACCTCTGGATTATAGACCCAGCATGCTTTTACTACGCCACTCTGCTCTGTCGATGTATTTTATTTACATTGTTAAAGGTTAATGTAATTAAGAATGTCTCACGCAATAAAGTGAACTGAATGTGCAAGTTAAACTTGTTTGTACCTTGTGCACAAATACTGTTGAGTTTTATTGTTTTTGAAGCGGACTTTCTCTAGCAGAGCGAAGTTTCGATCCTCGAACCTCTGGGTTATGGGCCCAGCACGCTTCCACTGCGCCACTTTGCTGTGTTGATGAATATTATCTACATGGTTAAACTTGTATCTGCCACTTGTCTGACGCAATAACGTAAAATGCAGGTTTATCCTGATTTTACAATGTGAGCAAATGTTGGTCAAAGTAAATGTAAATGCTCGCGTTTAGCAAGAGAAGGCTTATTACAAGACCTCGGGATGCGGGTGTCTTTACCTTCTCGGAAAGCCGCATATTAATAAAAAAGAAAAAATAGAGTCAATGAAACGTAAAAAGTACATTGTTGTCAACTTGTCATAAAGTCAATTACGTGTAAAGGATTTTTCAATTGAGATTAGAAGAAAACTGTGACTTCTACAGTGTTCACTAGGTTATTCTAAATGTTGACCTATTGACTTAGTTTGTGACCCCATGTGACCAAGTTAATTGTATGGAGACAACAGTTCTGATGAATTGTCATAAAGATTGAAAGAAAATGTGAATTCTTGAGCATTAACAAGGTTGTTCTAAAATTTGACCTAGTGACCTAGTTTAGTCTTCGCCTGAAATTTGATTAGGACAAAAGTTTCTATAAATTGGCATAAGAGTGGTAGAAAAATGTGACCTTTTGGGTGTACACAATGTTATTTTAAATTGTTACCAAATGACCTAGGTTTGGTACTGGAATGAAAAGGAAACACAATGTGAATACAAAAATCTAGCAGAGCAAAGTTTCGAACCTCGGACCTCTTGGTTATGGGCCCATCTCGTTTCCAGTGTGCTACTCTGCATTGTATGTGTATACATGTTATCTACATGGTAATGCTTCCACATGATTCTATATATGAGCCCTGCTAGCTCAATCCAGTGGTTGTGAGTTCGAACCCCAGCTCGGCCAACATTCTTTCCGTCGTTTGACAAGCGTCATTTGTCTTCCTCCAATTGGCTAACAGTATATGTGGAAAAGCAGCTAGTTGTGTGGATTACCTGTGTGAGAAAGCCAGGAAACGAATGAGTAGGTAAATGGCCGTGCTTGAAAAACGGCGGTTAACCCCAATCAATCAATATCATTTACTCCACCAGACCATTGTGTTAAAACAGTTTTTATTTGAAACCAAATTCCGCCTGGTTGCTACAACTGCTATCATTGCCAATGCCTTTGAATGAATTCCTACAGATTTATGAAGTAAATATTTGCTTTAATTTATTACATAAGTAATGAACAATATAAATCAAGGTTTGACATGGAAGTCTCGGATTGCGGCATTGGTGTATATATTTATAAAGTCGCGTTTAGAAGGAAAAGTGTAAAAAAAAAAAAAGTAGCAGAGCGAGGTTTCGATCCTCGGACCTCTGGGTATGGGCCCAGCACGCTTCCACTGCGCCACTCTGCTGTGTATATGTGTTTTATCTAAATGGTTGATCCTTTACTTAAAACTTTTCTAATGCAATAAATTTAAACTATATCTTTTACTCGACCTTAGCCTGACCATTTTGTTATAACATTTTTTAATTGAACCCAGAATCAGCTGGATTCCTACAATTGGCATCATCGCCATTGCTTTCGTATACATTCGTACAGATATATGAAGTTATTTTTCTTTATATTGATATATAACTAACGAACAATGTCGGCCGACAGCATGATCGATTTTGTTCTAAAATGTTGGCTATTGTTGATTGAAGTCTCGAATTGGGGCATTAATATATATATTTGTAAAGTCGCGTCTATCAAGAGAAAGGTTTATATTATCAGACCAGCAATGGGATAAAAAGAAAAGCTCTAGCTGAGAGTGGTTTCGATTCTCGGACCTCTGGGTCATGGGCCCAGCACGCTTGCACTGCGCCACTCTGCTGTGTTCATGTATATTATCGACATAGTTTACTCGATCTTAGCCTGACCCGTTATTATACCCCGCCTGATTTCAGGGAGGGTGGTATTGAAATGGCGTTGTCCGTCACGTCCGTCCGCACCCATTTCTCAGTAACTAGCTGGTAGAATTTCATGAAACTTGAAATAAATATGAACCAGCATACTGGGATGATGCCCGTCCATTGTTTCTTCGGATTGGTCAATTCTCCTTAGAGTTATTGCCCTTGATATATTGAAAAATCCACGTCAGCAGCCATTTCTCAGTAACTAGCTGGTAGAATTTCATGAAACTTGAAATAAATATGAACCAACATACTGGGATGATGCCCGTCTATTGTTTTTTTGGATTGGTAAATTTTCCTTAGAGTTATTGCCCTTGATATATTGAAAAATCCACGTCCGCAGCCATTTCTCAGTAACTAGCTTGTAGAATTTCATGAAACTTGAAATAAATATGAACCAACATACTGGGATGATGCCCGTCCATTGTATTTTTGGATTTGTCAATTTTCTTTAGAGTTATTGCCCTTGATTTAATGGGGAAAAAAGGGAATAAAGGGAATAAAGGGAGCTATTGCACTTGTGTCATCGTTGGTTAAAGTAGCAAAAACTTGTTTTCACATTTTCCTTTGGGATTTAATTATGAAAAAATGTCTTTAATTCACACTCTAGTTTAATAAAATTGTTTATAAAACCAGTGTCGTTATTTTATTCTTTCAGGAAGAATATGTTTATCTGTCTCAATTTATGTTCATACCCCTTGTTCTTGTGTGAATAAGTTGAAATAATTTTGCAGGTCAATTGCACATTCAACATAAAGGCCTCAAACAAGCCATCATTGGCGGGGGATATCAATTCAGCAAAATTGCTTGTTCTATAACAGTTTTTATTTGAACCCAAAATCCGCAGGATTCCTACAATTGTCTCCATTACCATTGCTATTGTATAACTTCTTACACATTTAAGAAGTGATTTTTGCTTTAAATTGATAAATAAGTAATGAACAATATAGCCAAGATTTTACTGCACGGTCGTTTTTGTTCTAAAATGTTGTCTTTGTTGTTTGAATATAGAATAGTGGCATAAGTTTTACTTTTTTAAAGTCGCGTTTAGCCGGAGAAGTATTAATATTATAAGACCCGAAATGGAAAAAGAAAAAAATCTAGCAGAGCGAGGTTTCGATCCTCGGACCTCTGGGTTATGGGCCCAGCACGCTTCCACTGCGCCACTCTGCTGTGTTGGTGTATTAAATCTACATGGTTAAACGTTTATCAAAAAACTGTCTGCCGCAATCACTTCTTCCATTTCTAAGAATTTATACAATAGCAAAGGTAATGGGGACAATTTTAGGAATCCTGCGGATTTTGGGTTCCAATAAAAACTGTTATAACATAATGGTCAGGCAAAGGTCGAGTAAAATATATACCTTAACCTTATTGCATCAGAAAAGTTTAAATTACAGTTAAACTATGTTGATACTATACATGAACACAGCAGAGAGCCGCAGTGGAAGCGTGCTGAGCCAATAACACAGAGGTCCGAGGATCGAAACCTCTCTCTGCTATTATTATTTGTTTAGCTATTTCTTTTTCCATTTCGGGTTTGGTATGATTATCACGTCTCCTGATAAGCGCAACTGTATAATTATATTTACTTATGTCGCTATTCGAGACTTTAAACTACCACAGTCAACATTTGAGAACAAGATCGACCGAGGCATCAAATCCGGATTTACATTGTTCATTACATATGTATAATTTTAAAACAAATAGGTAGGGTCAGGCTAGGAAGTCGAGTAAAAGATATAACTTAACCTTATTGCGTAAGAAATATTTTAGCTAAAAGGTTATCCATGTATATAAAATAGATATGAAGAGCAGAGTGGCGCAGTTAAAGCGTGCTGGGCCCATAACCCAGAGGTCCGAGGATCGAAACCTCGCTCTGCTAGATTTTTTTTTAAATATTTTATTTTCGATTTCTGGTCTGATAATATTAACACTTTTCCTGCTAAAAGCGACTGTATAAATATATATACTAATGCCGCAATTCTAGAATCCCATCTACAATATCCAACACTTTAGAACACGATCGACCGTTCAGTCAAATCTTGGCTGACATTGTTCATTACTTATTTATCAATTTATAGCAAAAATAGTTCATAAATTTGTAAGAATAGATAAAAAAAACAATGGAAATGATGACAATTGTAGGATTCAAGCGAATTTTGGGTTCAAATAAAAACTGTTATAACTATAGTAGTCAGGATAAGGTTGAGTAAAATATATAACTTAACCTTATTGCATCAGAAATGTTTGATGTAATAGATTAACCACGAAGATAGCATGCATTTGAAGACCAGCGTAGCGGAATAAAGCGTGCAAGGCCCATAACGCAGAGGTCCGAGGATCGAAACCTCGCTCTGTTAGATTTTTGTTCATAGATTTCTTTTTCATATTCGGGTCTGGTATGATTAACACTTCTGCTGAACACGACTTTAATATATATATATATACTTATGCCGAAATACTAACAACAATAGCCAACATTTTCAAACAAAATCAATCGTCCAGTTAAATCTGAGTTTAAATTGTTCAATTCTAATGTTTTACTTAAAAGCAAATATTACGTCATCATGGATAAAGAATGTATTCAAAAGCAATGGTGATGATAGCAGTTGTAGGAATCCATCTGGATTTGGGTTCAAATAAAAATAGTTACAACACAATGGGCAGAATTGGGTCGAGTAAAATATATTGTTTTACCTGATTGCGTCAGACAGTTTTCAAATAAAAGTTTAAGCAAGTCGATGATATACATTAACACAGCAGAGTGGCGCAGTGGAAGCGTGCTGGGCCCATAACCCAGAGGTCCGAGGATCGAAACCTCGCTCTGCTACATTTTTTTTCTTTAAAAAATATATACTAATGCCTCAATTCTAGACTTTAAACTACATCAGCAAGTTTTAAGTAACTATTTAACCATGTAGATAAAATACATATAAAGAGCAGAGTGGCGCAGTGGAAGTATGCTAGGACCATAACCTAGAGGTCTGAGGATCGAAACCTCGCTCTGCTAGTATTGTATTCGTTTCCCTACTTGTTATCCCCTTTTATTCGTCCATCTATTGCTTTAACGCGAACATTATGAAAGGTATATTTCATGACTTTGATCCATAATTGTGCACAAAGTAACAACAAGATTAGCCTGCCCATCCATTTCACCTTCTTTGCAGTCAGACAGGTTTTAGCTTACCGTTTAACATGTAGTGAAATATATAGAATGAGCAGAGTGGCGCAGTGGAAGCCTGATGGGCCCATAACCCAGAGGTCCGAGGATCGAAACCTCGCTCTACTAGCTTTTATATTGAGATATTTCTCATTCCATCTCCTGCTAAACGCGAATGTATAAATATATATACTAATGCCGCAAATCGCAACCTCCATCTACAATAGCCAACACTTTAGAACAAGTTAAACCGTACTGGTAAATCGGATTTATTTTGTTCATAACTTATGTGTCTAATCAAAGCAAATATTCATCCTAAATGTGTAGGTATATATTTAAAACCAATGGTGATGATAGCAGTTATAGCATCCAGGCGGAATTTGGTTTCAAGTACAAAACTATTATAACACAATCGTCAGGCTAAGGTTGAGTAAACGATAAAGTATTATGTAGAAGCATTACCTTGTAGATAACATACATTTATAAGGCAGAGTGGTGCAATGGACACGTGCTTGGCCCATAACCCAGAGGTCCGAGGATCGAAACCTCGCTCTGCTAGATATTTATTCAGATTTTCCCCCATTCAGTCGGCATTATTCTCTTGAATAAGTTGTAGTTCACGACTTTGATTAACATTTGCGCACAAGGTAAAATATATAGTAACCTGCATTTCACGTTATTGCGTCGGACAGTTTTCAAATAAAAGATAGGCGATGTACATAAACACAGCAGAGTGGCGCAGTGGAAGCGTGCTGGGCCCATAACCCCGAGGTCCGAGGATCGAAACCTCGCTCTGCTAGAATTGTATTGCGATATTTCTTTATCACTTTCAAGCCTTGTTTAATTAACACTTCTCCTGTTTAACGCGACTTTATAAATATACTAATGCCGCACTTCGAGACTTCCATTTACAATAGCAAACACTTTAGAACAAGATCATCCGTAATGTCAAATCTTGACTTATTTGTATAAAATCAAAGCAGATATTACTTCATAAATTTGTGGGAATTTTTTCAAAGACAATGGCGATGATAGCAGTTTGTAGGAACCCAGCGTAATTTGGTTTCAAATATAAACTATTATAACACAATTGTCAGGCTAAGGTGGAGTAAAAGATAAAGTATAATATAGAAGCAATTCCATGTCGATAACATACATATAAAATACAGAGTGGCACAATGGAAACGTGCTGGGCCCATAACCCAGATGTCTGAGGATCGAATCTTCGCTCTGCTAGAAATTTATTAAAAGTTTCGTTCCCCATTTGGTACCTCCTTGTATTAATCCTTCTATTGCTAAACGCGAACATTACCGTATGTTTATATTCACGACTTTGATCAGTATGTGTGCAAAAATGTAACAACAAGATTAGCATGCACATTCATTTCACGTTATTTAGTTTACTCTGCTTGATTTTATTTCAGATATTTCTTTTTCCGTTTCTGGTCTGAATTATTAGCACTTTTCCTGTTAAACGCGACTAAATAAATGTATACTTATGCCGCAATTCCAGATTTCAAACTTCAATAGTCAACATTTTAGAAAAAGATCGACCGTAGACTCAATTATTGATATATATGATTGTTCATTACTTATGTATTAATTCAAGGCAAATATTATTTCTTAAATTTGTAAGAATTGGTAATGATGCCAGTTTTAGGAATCAAGTGGAACTTGGTTCACACAAAAACACAATGTTCATGCTACGGTCGAGTAAAATATATAGTAAATAAAACTTTAACAATGTCGATAACATACATATAAAGAGCAGAGTGTCAGAGTGGAAGCGTGCTGGGCCCATAACCCAGAGGTCCGAGGATCGAAACCTCGCTCTGCTAGAATTGTTAGTCAGATCTTTATTTTTATATATCAGATTTGATATTATTGACACTTCTAAAACTAATGCGGCAATTCGAGACTTCAATCAAAAATAGCCAACATTTAAAAACAAAATCGACCTTGCAGTCAAATCTTGGCTTACATTGTTCATTACATATGTATCCATTTTAAAGCAAAAATAACTTCATAACTTTGTAAGAATTTATACAAAAGCAATGGTGACGATGCCAATTTTTGGAATGCAGAGGAGTTTGTGTTAAAAAAAATATGTTATAACATAATGGTCAGGCTAAGGTCGAGAAGAATATATAACTTAACTGTATTGCAACAGAAAAGTTTAAAGTTAAAGATTAACTATCTAGATAACAAAAAAAAATATAAAGAGCAGACCGGCGCAGTGGAAGCGTGCTGGGCTCATAACCCAGAGGTCCGAGGAGCGAAACCTCGCTGTGCTAGATTTTTTCTTTGAGATATTTCTTTTTCTATTTCGGATCTGGTAATATTAACTCTTCTCCTGCTAAACGCGACTTAAAGAAAATAAAACTAATGCCATAATGCTAGGCTTCAATCTACAACAGCAAACATTTAAGAACAAATTCGACCGTACTGTCAAATCTTGACTAACAGTGTTCGTTACTTATGTATTGATTTAAAGCAAAAATACCTCCATAACTTTGTAAGAATTTATAGAGTTATCAATGACGATGCCAAGTGTAGGTATTCAGCGGATTTTGTGTTCAAATCAAAACTGTTATAACTATAGTGTTCAGGCTAAGGTCAAGTAAAAGACATTTTAGCTGTAAAGTTTAGTAATATATTAACCATGTAGATACAAAACATATGAAGAGCAGAGTGGCGCAGTGGAAGCGTGCTGGGCCCATAACCCAGAGGTCCGAGGATCGAAACCTCGCTCTGCTAGATTTGCGTTCCTTATATTTCTTTTTCCATTTCGGTTCCAGTAGTATTAACACTTCTCTTGCTAAATGCAACATTAGAAATACATATTTATATACTAATGCCACAATATGAGCCTTCAAAAAACAACAGAAATGGCCGAACATTTTATTATAAGCTCTACCGTCCAGTTCAATCTTGGTTTAAATTGTACATTAATAATGTTTTACTTTAAAGCAAATATTACTTCAGACAATTTAAATCTTGTATTCAAAAGCAATGATGATGATGATAGCAGCTGTAGAAATCCATCGGAAATTAGGTCCAAAAACAAACAGTGCTCAGGCTAAGGTCGAGTAAAAGATACAGTTTAGAAAAGTTTAAAGTACAGGCCCCGGAACTATAAAACTCGAATCGTTCTCAACTCAGAAACATTCTCCATGCTCAGACGCGAACTATAAAACACTTTGAGTACGTTCTCCACTGAGTTCATTTTGGAGCTCGTTTGAAACAGCCAAGATAACGATTTATAGATGAATTAAACGGCCCAAATTGCGAAAGAATACATATTTTGTTTGCAGTTATAATCTGCATTTTCGTTTTGCGAATATAAGATGATTTTTTGAAAGACAACAACAAGCAGGTAGAGTAAATAAAAACTTCGCTTACAAATGATCGATTTATTAAAAGAATCAAGTATGTTATTCTTGTTTGACTGCTGTTAATTGTATCTTAAACACACTTATCAAACAATCAAATTCCTCCATTTTAGTATGGAAAAGTTCGAAAGTTAGGTTAAGTGCCGCCCTGTACCGCCCTGTTATCATAGAGTTAGTTCCCTTAAGCGACCTTGACCTTTAATATTTGTTCACATCGAATTTTGTTTGAAAAACGATTTATTTTTATTATCGGTAAGTTTTTGGGTTTTCTAGCACTTTGATTGTTCAGACACGCGTATCATTGAGAATTTTGGTTTGTAATAACTCTATAGTTATTGATGCGCTAAACGAGTAGTTAATACTTCATGATAATCAAAGGATTGTTAGCAGAACTTTCGGTTCTGGTAAGGAAAGCTTGAAAAATGTGTGTGAAGTGAAAATAAACTGGAATATATTAATATAATTTATAAATAACATCATCTAGGATGAGTTGTTAGGGGTACAGGTCTGAAATACATTGTGTAACATTATTAATAACATTTCAGGCTTCAATATGGCCAGTAAGGCATATAAAGTAGATCCTCAGAAATGTCCATTGCCAGGCACGTCCGTGAGGTCGAACCAGGAGCAGTATGCACAGTGTGACCATGCAGTTATTTTAAAAGAATAAACGATCCATCAATTATAATGTCTGTTCATACTGGCTTTGTTTGGATTGTAGCCATGTCTCTGGGAAATTATATGATGTTTTAAGAAGTGCAACTACATCGAATCTTCCCTTCAACTGTGACGGGTGTATGCGTCTGCTGCCCAGATTAAATGAGATTGGTCTCAAACTAGAATAAAATGGAAAGTATGCAATGAAAAAATAGTAAAAATCTGTACTGTGAAATTTTCATTGAACCTCGTTCTTTGACACTGTGAAATAATGTATTGAACATCTACGGAGGTCGGTCGAGCTTGACTTGCTTAAAGCTAATAACTGTGCATTAATATTACGTCATGAATCCAGTACCTGTGTTTTTTGTTGTTACAGGCAAACGTCGCTTGGTTAGCTAGACAACCTCAACCAGAATATTCGATCCAGCGATTATTTCGCAGTACAGGCTCAATTATCTACATGTTTACCGCTATAATCCAGAGATAATTTTAGAATAAAGATCAATAATAACACTCTAACATCTTTCATTGCAAGTATTTAAATAACTGGCTCAATAAAATGCTTGACTAGATACAACCCGCTTACGTTATGTATAGAGAGAAAGGTTTTCGATCTTCACAGTAGGACAGTGCTTTTATAATTTAGTATCAATTTCTTACAGTACGTTTTAGTAAAACGCACCCAATACTTTTTAAACTTCTATGGGACTTGTTCGAGAAAAAACAACAGTAACTCCTCCCACATACAGACGCTTTCTGACGCCTTTGCAGCAGACGACTTTTGAAATCGTCTTGTCGAAAGAAAGAAAAAATGCCCATGATTTATCAGATGAATTGGCTTTGTACTGGTTGCAGATGCCTCATAGATGGTCTTCTTATAGCACAGTTCATAGTTTCAAAGTTTCAAAGTTTATTAGCAAACAAAAGACAGAACTGTCCATCATGCAAATACAAACTAAACAAGTACCATATATACATAAGTATGCTATAGATATAAATATTTCCAGTTTCAAGGTCAAACTATTAGATATGGAGAAAAACGATTAAAAAATGATTTAATTTACGTGCATTTAGGAAGTGACTCCATTATGCATAGAAATGAGAGTTCAGAATATCTTTTAATTCATATTATTCATCATTCTAAAATATATATATATAATGCACTTTTCGTATTTTTTATTTTTTTGAAGATGTATATCTATGCATTCATTATTTTTGAGTATTTTTTTATTTATTTTTACATACATAACATTCACAATGCATCACTTTATATGCAAAAATATACACAATACACATACATATTAAAGTACATCATGTAATACACATTTAAAAGAAGAAAACACTAGAACATAACTATCAGCATTATATTGTTTTGGACATGTAGAGTTTAATATTTATTTTGATAATATCATGTGTAAAGAGTATTTATTCTTTTGTGAAAGCTTTTTTGGATAAATATGCCTAATTTGTTAATTGTTTTAGGGTTCATATATTTGACGTAAAATCGTCTTTTCCGTTAACAGCTTCGAATGTAGGTGTTCGTATGGTGTGGTGCTTTCAAAATACATGTATTACAAATACGTTTCCCAAATGGCAATATGAAGGCATTGTATCTTTTGTTTTAATTATGAAATAAATGTTGTATAGTCGGTTGAAAAAAAATTCGATTGTATACCAGAACAAGACATGGAAATTCCATGAAACCAGGTTTTCTATAATGGAAGGTGTTTGATTAAGAATTAACAGATCTGTCAAATCTTTCTGTTAATAGTTAATCAAAGCTAGTAATTCAAGTAACAGGGAATCAGTTCAACTGATGTATATTTGTTGTCACTGTGACCTTGACCTTGAAGCTACAGACAAAAGTTTCGCATGTGAAACATCATATTGATATAGTTCATATTTGTGCCAAGTTATTTGAAAATATCTCTATGCATGGCACAGTTATGGTCCGGACAAGAAAAGTTCAATTAAAGTATATTTCTTATCACTGTGACCTTGACCTTGAATCTACAGAAAAAAAATTGCAGTTATGGTCCGGACAAGAAAAGTTCAATTAAAGTCTATTTATTATCACTGTGACCTTGACCTTGAATCTACAGAAAAAAAAATTGCAGTTATGGTCCGGACAAGAAAAGTTCAATTAAAGTATATTTATTATCACTGTGACCTTTGCATTTGGCACATCGTCTTGATATGGTGCATGTTTGTCCCAAGTTATTTGAAGATATCTCTATGCATGACAAAGTTATGGTCCGGACAAGCTAGTAATTCAAGTAACAGGGAATCAGTTCAACTAATGTTTATTTGTTGTGACCTTGACCTTGAAGCTACAGACAAAAGTTTTGCATGTGACAAATCATATTGATATAGTTCATATTTGTGCCAAGTTATTTGAAAATATCTCTATGCATGACAAAGTTATGGTCCGGACAAGAAAAGTTCAATTAAAGTCTATTTCTTATCACTGTGACCTTGACCTTGAATCTACAGATTTTTTTTTTTTTTGCATTTGGCACATCGTCTTGATATGGTGCATGTTTGTGCCAAGTTATTTGAAAATATCTCTATGCATGGCAAAGTTATGGTCCGGACAAGGAAAGTTGACGCCCGCCCGCCCGCCGACTTCGCCAAACTAATAACCAGATTTTTCCTTCGGAAAACCTGGTTAAAAATACTGATTAATATATAGAGGATATTACATGAATGGTCATTCAATACGAAATGTTATTAAATGAGTATAATAAAAAAAAATATTGAATGACCACGAATGTGATATTCTATTTATATCATAAATTCCAATTCGACGATTATTAGCGCAAAATATATATATAACGTCGCTATATAGCGCGGTCATTTTCAATGCTTTACATTATGACGTTACGTAGCATTGTTATTACACTAGTTATATATACCGAAAAATATAGAATGACGTTATTTCATACTGGCGACGTCATTTATGATATAAAGAAAAATGCTATATCGGGGAAAGACTAATTCATGAATTTCGATGGTATACCATCAAAAGATGGATTCATAAATAAAGCGCGTCCACCAATAATTACAGAATAATATATTCAACTATTATACTTTTTCTACTGGTAAAAAATCTCAAATTACTTCGACTATCAAACAGCAATGTGGTTTTAGAATAATAAAGCGCATTGGAAAGGTCATGCTAGATGAATTAAGTGTCCAATCCTAAGCTGAACCTTATTCACAGAATTCATCGTCACTTGTCTTCGACAAGTTCTTGAACATTTTAAGACTAGTCTTTACTAACTTTTGATATGGTACTTTCCACACAAATAGCGCAAGTACCGTTTAGGTCTCCAGAAAGCAGACATCAAACATGCTCATTCAACAATGCAATACTCTGTCAAATGCTGATTTCCTTTTGAAGATGTGTGCTCAAGGGACTATAAGGTTACAAATTTACACGTAATGCATCCAATCTACAAACCAAAATAATTAATAAAAATAGATTAATTCAGATATACAGATTATACAGATGATGTAAATTTGACTTGACGATGCTGGAACGCCACTCTCATTTACAATCATGTCTTGACATCGCTGATATATATTATTTGCGATGACTCCCGGCGTAAGTTTAGTGTGCACAGATGTAATTTCCTCCATGTGTCCATACAATGTAATCGCAAAACGTTCGATGGATACTGTCCCTAAAATAATTAGCAAATATTTTATTTTAGAGTTTTTGTCAGCGATAAACTCATTCAATTGTAATAGCCTAACCTATAGATCTATCAGTTTATGTGGCGCTTAACATATAGATCTTTCAGTTCATGTGACGCCTAACCTCTAGAGAGAGAGAGAGAGAGAGAGAGAGAGAGAGAGAGAGAGAGAGAGAGAGAGAGAGAGAGAGAGAGAGAGAGAGAGAGAGAGAGAGAGAGAGAATAAAGGATATATTAATACTATTCTTCTTCAAATTATTTCATTTCGTTAAAACACTTGGTCACCATGTGGAAAGGCTTATTTTCCTATTTCGAAACATGAAAGTGTTTTGTGTGTAGCATCACATATCATTGTTCAAAACCTGAGTCACGCCATAACTTTACTGCATTCGTTAATATGAGACTTGTCAAGTACAGAACTTCATGATACACTATTTCTACATAGGGGTATACCACTTCAGTTGAAGTTCCTTTAAACAGGTAAGGTTACATCAGGACCAGCAAATAAGACCTTCATGGTCCTATTGTTTATCAAACACCAACCAGATTACTAATACATACCTGGTGTATTGGTCGCTTTACGTAATATGAGAGTCCAATTTCCAATAGCCTTTTCACCCAAAAAGTGTACCGACAAAAACTCATTCTCTCGTTTCGTTGTTCTTTTATAGGAATGCCCGGAACGCATCAGGTATGACTTAGTTTGGGATGGCGATATAACAGTCAACTCTGTTTCTCTTTCTAAATACGTCGTAAAACTTGTTCTCACGACAACTTGTTCAACTGTCGTCATACATTCTTCGACTGTTCTATCGCATGGGCATGGTATAGGTAGTGTCCATGTAGCTTCGTGGTTCGTCTTCCTGTTTGTATAAAGTAATAAAATGTGTTTTGTTTGTTTGTTTGTTTGGAGTTTAACGCCGCTTTCAACAGCTTTGGTCATATCACGGCGGTCAGTGCACCTACCCATGTTTTCCTGGCTTTCCCACACCAGTACTTACACAACATTCTTTCGAAGCCACTGACTACTTTCTCACATAGATCAGAGGTGAGAGGCAATGGAAAACATCGTCCGAAAGAATGTCGCCGCAACCGGGTATCGAACCCGTGACCTCCAGATCACGAGTCAGATACGCTACCAATTGAGCTACCCGGCCGGCTAATAAAATGTGTAATGTATGGTTAAATCAAAAATATTTCGGATTACTGTTTGATGTTCACGTATTGATTTGTTTAATGTAAATGACGAGATACGTGTAGAACTTTGTGTAAGTCGTCATATAAAATATCTATCTATCTATCTATGATTAGCTTGATCATAACGTGTATGAACAACCGGAAACGTGAAATGGTAAACACATGTACGGTCGATGAAAATTTATATTATTTCTCGTAACTGACGTAACTGACGCAATGTTTCGTTAACATTTACTTGTAAACTGCGCTTCCATGCAAATTATGTAGATGTATGTAATATAGATGGTGACGTAATCTATGACGTCATTTTTAAAACCACGGAGCAACTGGTATTCACACATCACCTTATATTTCCAACTTCTATGACATATGATTGTTATCAAATTCATATATTATATGTATTATATCTAATATAACAACTTACTCTTTTACAATGGCATCATTTGCTTGGCTGTTATATACTAAAAGCTTTGGGAGCCTTTTTAAACGTCCTGCCTCTGACACTAATTTTGCTGCATTAATTAATCCATATCCATACGAGCTATGATCTGTAAAACATTAAATGGTAATGTATTTAAATTTCTCACATAAATCCCTATCTGGGAGTGTCGAAATCCCATTACTTTTAAACATACCATATGACACTTCTAGTTTGGTTTCCAGACTTACGCTCAAGTCTTTGTTACAACGAGTAAACCAAACTGTGAAAATGACGTCACTTCAGTGGTTTGACGTTATAAATAGAATATCTCATTCGTGTGTATTTATTATCACTTTTACTAAACTCGTTAATTTAGCTAAATATGATGCTCGCCAAGGCTCGCGGCATATCATCGTATTAAATTAAACTCGTTTATTAAAAATGATAATAAATGAACAATCATAAAATATCCTCTATATAAATAAAAACTCCAAATAATTCAATATTTCGGTCATAGGCCTTCTTCAGGTTATATTTAACAAAGAATATGTATATAATTAATTCCCTACGGAATAGAAATTTCAATATATATAGATACAGTTTAGTTGTTAGCATATATACGAATGAAATTACGACTTTTAATTAACAATCACATAGCATTTACGCTGTAATGCAAATCTGAATACACTCCCGGTTTAGGTCTTCAAATACAAAAAAAATAGAAACATGCACAGGCGACTAGATATATATGAGCTGTTTCACGAGAAAACCGACATTACGGACTCTGCGTAATATATCGACCCAGGCTGTTCCGGGCCGACACATTCCATCTCAGGGGGATAGAGGTATAGCGTAATGATTCCTGAAACAGAACATCCACAAGAAACGAAAGATGTATGTCCGGGTTAGCCTGCGCGGCATGCTTATGCTGATCTGATACGCAGAGTCCACAATGTTGGTTTTCTCGTGGAACGACTCATATATATATATAAACAACACTTCGAATCCCTGTGAAATGAGTGAGAGTTTTGAATTTTATGAAGAGGCTTTTAGCATGGTACACTTTTGTGCCAATGTTTTAAGAAATCCTATTTTGCATGGTTAAGATGCGGGTCGGGCAAACATATTCAAGGACGCACGGATACACTCACCGAACCGCCATTGTGACACTTATATGTCGGCCTCACCAAAAGCGGACTCGAAAACAAGTGATTTCAGACAGTAAATTTGTTATCAACAGTCAATAAACAACAGGCTATTGAACAACCCTTTCAAACAATCAACAAATTTGCAAAGGAAGAGCTGCTCCAATTGATAAATGTATTGTAGCAATATATTCTATAGTGTGTATCCTGGCTTTCTCACACCAGTACTTACAACTCCACAAAACATTTTTTCCGAGCAACTGGCTGCTTTACCACAAAGACTGTTAGCCCATTGGTGGAAGACGAATGCCGCTTGTCACAGTGACCTTTGTCAAACGTCGAAAAGAATGTTGGCCGTGCAAGGGTTCGAACTTACAACCCCTTGGTTGGATTAGGAGTGCTCCAGTTAGAGATCAGACAAATACTATCAAACTACATTTCACTAGTTAAGCGGATATAGCTCTTGCATAACTAGAGAAAATTGACCTGAAAGTGAGTCTGTCCCTGAAATTATTCTCATTTACAGTCAAACCTGTGCTAAAATCAGGCTTTGTTTAGCAATATCCTGTCTATAGCAACCATTTTTTTATTTCCAAATTACTCATTTTCTGCACAAATGACCCTGTAATTAACCCTTTCCCATATACAGATGCTTTATGACGCCTCTGCAGCATACAACATTTGAAAACGAGCAATTTCTTCTTTTGCCACAATGTTTACAATTCTTTTAAGAAATTACCTACATTTATAGAGCTTTTCCATGTTTTTGCCTGGATATTCCCAAAGTCATCTGCTGCAGATGTGTTGTATGTTGGAAAGGGTTAAAGACCACCTGATTGTTCTCTTCCCATGGTTGGTCTTTAAAAACAGGTTTGCTCAAGTAAGAAAGGAACATGTTCGTCTAACTTCTCATTATTAAACCTTCCCCCACATACAGACGCTATCCCGTTTATTACTTATGTTAGAAGGCTTCCGGCACACGCAGGTGATGCCTGCTTCTTCTCAAACGTATGGACCGAGCATACATTGGCATGATCTTATAAGAAGCAAGATCAAATAATAACTATTTCTTCTTTTATGACGTTGTTTACCCTCGCGGCGCTCGGCATTAATGCCATTTGGCGAGCAAAAGTATAACTATCAGTTATTTTCAATCATAAAAACTATTTTAAGAAAACATCTCAGCAACTCTATATTACATCCGATTAAATCAAAATATTTTCGATGTATCTCTAATTCGGTTACAAAATATACTTTACTTCGAAAAGTGTTAAATAAATGTATTTGTACTATATTCAACATAGAATCTAAGAACAATGTAATGATTTCTGAATTCCCCCCTTTATATCACAATTCCATTCCCGCGCTATTTACTTTGTCAACCAAACGTCGGGTGATTTAACCGGCACCTGCTTACTACGTCACTCCTCAATTGGCGGTATGTCTCGTGCAATAATATTCTCTGTCTCCAGACACGAAGAAGGCTAATGTTTACTTGTTTAACTCAATTACATTTTAGTTCGATAGTTCAACAAATATTAGTATCACTTTTGTACCAATATAGCACTGACATTAATATATCTATAGGTGCTACCTATTTACGAAAAAAAATACGCAAGATAATTATAGACAAAAATTAAAGAGCATACTTTGGCCATAAAAAAGGATTTATAAGTAATTGACTAGACAATAATAATGTTAATGTCATGTTTCTTGCATTATTAAAACATATTTGGAATTCATATTGATGTTGTCTGTTATTTGAACAGAAAATAATAAAGTAAAGACTTTCAGACAATCAAGGAATACATTTATAATGAACGAGGTTAAAACATGAGGGCCAAGACGATCCTTAATCGATCACCTGCATTATGGCAAAGAAGCAAATAGATCAGCCCTTTTCTGATGCCACCTGGCGACTGCCTTTTTCAACCAGTCAATACGACTGGAACAAATTATGTAAGGGGTCACATTTCTGCTAAACCCTTTCCCTATTAGAGACGGTTTCTGAGGCCTATGCAACACACGATTTAGGAAAAAGATTGTCGCCACAAGAACAATTGCTTCTTATGGGAAAGTTATCCTTTTGCCACAATGTTTGATAAATAATTATACTTTGAATGAGTGAGTCAATAGCTCATGTATAGGAATGTGGGGTCTTTCATGTGGATACCACTTTTTTGCGGAAAACGACGTCGCTCCATTGACTCCTTCTTTGGCTACGATACAGTCAAAATTTAGTTTCGGGCATAGAAGGCTAATGCTGTCGGTTTTTTGACGAACGGGAAAACATATTTCTTACAGATTTCCATTTATTTTTAACTTTTCGTACAAATGTTAATTGCCACATAACACAGCACTTAAATGATCTTAAATATCGATTTAAAAAAAAAAAGATTAAAAAGACGACAATAATAATTTTCAATCCGTGTTTTTCTGCTCATTTTATACATACCAAAAATACCGACTTAAAAAAAAAAAAAAAAAAAAGCCGACAATAATTTTCAATCTGTGTTTTACGTCTGCTTTTTATACATATCCAAAATGGCGGCCCCCATGGATTTTTCCAGTTTCATTTCAGAAAGCTTCATGGGTTATTGAAAAAAAAAAAAAAAAAATAAATAATCTCACACCTGTTAACTATAAGCGAAAAAACCCATTATGGTTTTTTTTCGTATTATTGTTAACCATGTCTCTGCAGAAATTATGAAACTATTTGGCGGTAAACGTTGTCAATTAAGGATTTCTGACGTACTGCCGAAATCTCCCTATATATTGTTCTTCTTGTGTCACAGTACAGTGACTATTGTTACCACAGTCGCCACAAAAATTGTGGTCAAAGGAGATATTGCTTTTCATGAGCAATTAGTTCTTTCACTACAATTGTTTTTTAACTCATTTCAAAACTATACTTCAAATTATAGAATTTTTTTCCCACTCAAAAATTTATTTGAGGAAATTACGTTCAATTATAGTCTTTTAAAATGGTTACTATCAGAAGTAGATTTTACTCTGGAATTATATTGCATGAAAACATCAACCTTTAAGCCCTTTTTTATCTGATGAATACCACTTTTGACACCATTTATAAATTTATTGTTGCAGTTTTCTAGATATAACATATTTCCTCTAAACAAGATGCCCGCAGGCAACCTGTAGAGCCCGTTCCAAAGGTTGTGTCACAAACATAGTGCTCTTACATGTAATTGCAACACAGACTGACAAAGAGTTGACCTGATAGCAGTTAATTAAGGGCCTAGTTAGTAATGCTTCAAATGCGTCTACAAGTCGGAAAGGCTGAAAAGAGAACAGTCTCCTATTTTGCAAAATTTGTTTTCACTTCTGCCATCATCACCTCATCATGATGAGTTTGTGTGATCAGTAATTTGAAAATCCTATGATGCATGGTTTCTCATTTTGATCTTTGACCTCTAAGTGTGACATTGAACAGTGAGGTACGGGCTGGTCTTGTGCACCGCACTTCACCTCATCTTGGTGAACATGTTTGCCCAGTAACTTGGAAATCCTATGATGCATGGCTGAGATTTGGGCCGGACATGGTACAGTCTGATCAAACAGTACGCATTCTGACCTTTGACCTCTACGTATGACCTTGATATTTCAGGTACAGGTCTGGATATTGTGCATGACATGCAACATCATCATGGTGATCATGTGTGCCTAGTAACTTGGAAATCCTATTATGCATGGTTGAGATGCGAGCCGGACAAGTCAGTCCTATCAAACAGTACTCGTTTTGACCGTTGTCCTTTATGTGTGATCTTGACATTTGAGGTACAGACCTAGAACTTAATGACGCCCCACCGCATCACGCAGCACGTTTGTGCCAACTTTCTTGGAAATCCTATGATGCATGGTTAAGATGTGGGTCGGACAAGGTTCGGACAGACAGACTCATGGACGCATGCACACACTCACACACACCAAACCGCCATTGTGACAGCTATGTCAAGCTCACCGCAAGTGGGCTCGACACAAAATCTCAAGCAGACAGCTTTAATATATGATTTCAGACAGTAAAATGTTTATCAACAGTCAATAAACCACAGGCTACTGAATAACCCTTTCTCACATACAACATATTTGCAGCAGACAACATTGAAAACATCTTGGCAAAAATATGTAAAGTCTTTATAAATGAAAGTATTACTATTTTTGAATTTTTAAAAACTATGTAGCAAAATGAGAAAGTTTATTTATTTTTCTAAATGTTTTCAACATTTTTATCTTATAGATACATCAGACTGGCAAGAGGTAAAGGGTTAGAATGTATGTTTTGGTAATAAGACATCTACATAACAATTGATTTAATTAATTTTAAAAGTCACTTAGTCAGATATTCACACCAATTTAACATCAAGAAATATATTTTTCATGTACTGGTTGAAAAAAACCAATGAAAACATAATTTAGTTCTTAGTTGAATCCTTTCCCACTTGTAGTCACTTTCTAATGCCACTGCAGCAAATGAATTTTGAAAAAATAAATACAAAAGTAGAAATTTGTGCCACAATGTTTTCAGTCATTGAAATTACATTTTAAAAATGTAGAGGTCCGAATATCCTAAATGTTTGGTTATTTTTATAATTATTAAATATAACACTTGGGCAAAGGAATTTGTTCAATGGTCTGAATCAAAAGTTACAGGCCAATCGGACCATAGGACCACTGCAAGTTTCAAAGACAGTGGTTTAAACTTAATTAAATAATAATTATTATTATCCTTTTATTTATATTTTAATTAAATGCTTTAACAGTTGTCTGCTACATATTTGTTTTCTGTGGGAAAAGGTTGTCTTAAAAATTATTTATATAAAAGAACTTAACCCTTTACAACATATAGACGCTGTCTGACGCCTCTGCAGCAGAAGACTTTTGAAAACATTGTGACAAAAGCAAAAATTGCTTAAAACAAGCAATTTCTCCTTTTGCCACAATGTTTTCAATTTTATTCAGTAATCATACCTTCAATTGCTGATATTTTTAGTTATATTGCTTTGACGTTTTCAATGTCGTCTGCCGCATATTGAATGTGGGAGAGGGTTTAGGTTCTATTTTGTAATCCAAGGCCCTGCAGTTTTTACAGTTTGAGGAGTTAACCTAAAATAAGTACAAATGTCCTCTATAGCTTGTTTTTCTTCACCACAGACAATTTGTCCCACCTCTGTTGTAACATATTAAAGACATACAAAAAGAGGAAATGATCTACCCATTTCCCATATACAATAAATCAGAAGCAGACCACTTTGAAATCATCTGAAAACTCTCTATGATACATGTATATAAAAGTTTTAGAATAGATTTAAAAACAATGAAGCAAGAATCGAAATTGCAATTTTTCCATTTGTTACAATGCTTTCAAAAGATGTCTGCTGCAGATACCGAGGCACCAGAATGGTGTGTGAGAATTGGTAAAACTTACCAAATTCTCTATTTCTCACAGAAAACATGCCTTAACCCTTTCCCTCATACGACAATTCTGCAGCAGACGACTTTGAACATATGTTGTCAAAAAATAGAAAATCTCTATAATTGAATGGATAACCTATGATTAAAAGTAGAACACATTGTGACAAAAGGATGAATTGCTTGTTTAGGGCAATTTCTTCTTTTGTCACTACGTTTTCAAAAAGCCGTCTGCTACAGAGGCGTCAGAAAGCGTCTATATTAGAGAAAGGGTTAAAATAGCATAATAATTAGTGTTAGACTACAGTTAACCCTGTCCTACCTATAGACACATGTCAACACATTTGAAGCTGATGACTTTTGAAATCATTCTGACAAAAAGAGGAAATTACCCATGACCTACTTTTGCCACAATGGTTCCAACTTCAATAAATAACTAAACTCACATTCAAAGCGACTTTCCGCATTTTTATCAAAATGTTTTCAAAGTCGTCTGCTGCAGATATGTTGAAAATGGATAACAGAAACTCAAACGATGTAATATATCAACAGGTTATGATATTTCCATTCATCATTTCCTAGTTTCAAGAACATTATAATATGAGAAATCATTATCATGACATGTGGGAAACATATATTGGAAACCAAAAAATAACAAAACCCGGCCCTTTGAGCTTACAGTATACGTCACCGTTATTTGTATACATATATACATATTTACATATTATGATACAATGTCACATGACGTATGGCTATTCATAATCTGTGCTGTCTTTTGACCGATGCTTTAAATTGTTGAGTGTGGACACTTTAACAACATTGTTGAGTGTGGACACTTTAAAAACATTGTTGAGTGTTGACACTTTAAAAACATTGTTGAGTGTTGACACTTTAAAAACATTGTTGAGTGTTGACACTTTTAAATCATTGTTGAGTGTTGACACTTTTAAATCATTGTTGAGTGTTGACACTTTAAAAACATTGTTGAGTGTTGACACTTTTAAATCATTGTTGAGTGTTGACACTTTAAAAACATTGTTGAGTGTTGACACTTTTAAATCATTGTTGAGTGTTGACACTTTTAAATCATTGTTGAGTGTGGACACTTTAAAAACATTGTTGAGTGTGGACACTTTAAAAACATTGTTGAGTGTTGACACTTTTAAATCATTGTTGAGTGTTGACACTTTAAAAACATTGTTGAGTGTGGACACTTTAAAAACATTGTTGAGTGTGGACACTTTAAAAACATTGTTGAGTGTGGACACTTTAAAAACATTGTTGAGTGTGGACACTTTAAAAACATTGTTGAGTGTGGACACTTTAAAAACAACTTTAAAAACATTGTTGAGTGTGGACACTTTAAAAACTTTGTTGAGTGTGGACACTTTAAAAACTTTGTTGAGTGTGGACACTTTAAAAACATTGTTGAGTGTGGACACTTTAAAAACATTGTTGAGTGTTGACACTTTAAAAACATTGTTGAGTGTTGACACTTTTAAATCATTGTTGAGTGTTGACACTTTTAAATCATTGTTGAGTGTTGACACTTTAAAAACATTGTTGAGTGTTGACACTTTTAAATCATTGTTGAGTGTTGACACTTTAAAAACATTGTTGAGTGTTGACACTTTTAAATCATTGTTGAGTGTTGACACTTTTTAAATCATTGTTGAGTGTGGACACTTTAAAAACAGTGTTGAGTGTGGACACTTTAAAAACATTGTTGAGTGTTGACACTTTTAAATCATTGTTGAGTGTTGACACTTTAAAAACATTGTTGAGTGTGGACACTTTAAAAACATTGTTGAGTGTGGACACTTTAAAAACGTTGTTTAATGGAACCAAACTTTCCTTGAGTAGTGACTAAACTGAAGCAACTCCTGAAATGCAAAGAGCCCTGTGGCATGTACCTAAGCTATGCAATGTTTTAAACCATAATTAATGAATTCGGTGGCAGTATAAATTGGGAACTTATGACTTTACTGTTAAACGTGAAAGTCAATTTCTTTTCATTGAAACTAAATCGGTTTTAGTAGATACATGTACTTATTGCGATATGTTGGATTTTTGCGGTATAGGTTGTTGTTTTATATTAATGCAGGGTGGGTAAATACCAGTCGAATTTGTTACGATACATAGCTGATCTCCTCCTTGGATAACCCTTCCCAATGCTTTAAGGACTTTTACGTGGATGACTGTTGATATTATCTTGATCACTTAACTGGATAAAGCTATCATCTTTCAATGGGTCTACAAATATTTCTATACGAATATTTCTATAAAAAGCACAGTTTATAAGAAAATGAGTTTCGTCTTCAATTGAGTTTGTGTCACACATCTGGCATAGTCTTTCAGCGGGTTGCTCTCCAATATACCCACCTGTCTCGATTTTTAGCGGGAGAATCCCACATCCTTCAGTTTTGGGAATTCTGTATAAGTTCTGTCATCATTCAGAACTGAAATGAAACAAAATGTAAGGACCATACATTTTCATGTTGAAATAATTGTTTTAATACAGTGAATGAAATGAACAAAAAAAAAAAGGAACATAAGGTCTGTATAGTTTTTTCCACTGAAAACATCGACAACAGCTGTTCACAGCATCAAATTCAATTTTCTATTCAAACCGGATACACTAGAAATAGGAGATAATCGCAAAAAGTAATTTTTCATCGAAATCTTTGCGTTTACGTTGATAAAAAGTCTAGTTCAAATATCGGAGCGTTTGGGCGGGCATTGACCTGGCACCATGTTTATTGCTTCAATTTAGTCCATTTTGGTTTCAAGGGCAGTTACGAAATAACTAACACAGGGTTACGAAATATACCGGCAACGATACCTCTAGGTTACGAAACTTCTGTATTCCATTTAGCACACCCAAAAGTGAACTCAATCTTTAGTCGGAAAATTCAAAGATTGACTTAATCTCGAAAGTCGTACTTGAGTCAGATACTTTAGATTGTGTCAACAAATCGAACTTGAGACGGGTTGGTGAATACGGGCCAATGAGAATCATGATTATCATGAGAGTACTTTATGTACTTTGCATGGCAGATAATACGCGCAATGATATTACTTATCTGCCCAAATATAAAGAATGATAATATTTACATCTTTCAACTGAATGTAGATCTAAGCTCGATAAATCTCAGATCTTAGTATCATTCCGGTACCAAAAAACATTGTCTGGGTAGTCCACTATTTGGCCTGGCGCTCGCCCGATATGTGTGATGCCCGGCCGGACATCGGCCAGGCATCAGCCGAGTAATGTGCGATGAGGTTTTAAGTCTGAGTTAAAAGTAACTCAATGCCCGCGAGGAGTCCCAAATGATCCCGGCCGAAAATGCCTAGAAATCCGCCGCAAACTACTCGCAAACCTATCGCAAGGTAATTATGACTGGGATTTAAGTGATACTATGTAGTCTACATTTTTAATCCATGAATATGCTTTTGATAACAATATAAATCTGCAGCAGAAGACTTTTGAAAACATAAAGGTTGATATCAATATCTCTACGTGCAGACATAAGGCACATTCCTGTAAGCATTTTCTTCGCTATTGGGGATCTTCAGTCGGACTTCACGGGGCCAATAGTCTCCGAGCTCGCAACTTGTCACCAACAATGTGATCGCTATCCAACGAATTTTGTGGACATTCGGATCGCTTGACTTCCTTAATCAAGTCGTCAATCGTGGACTGGTCGGTAAGATAAGGGTGATACACCACCCAATGTATTCCTCCAGCACTGGAATTACACATGGAGTGCATCGTCCGATGGCAGGTCTTCCCTTATAAAGTTTACCGACTCGTCGGGGGTATGGGGGATTACGGGGGTACGGGCCCTAAGGGCCCCCGCTAAATTCGCAACTGTATTTGTCACGCGACTTCTGTTTTACCATTCATTTTTCGTCGCATGGGCCCTACGGGGCCCTGGTAAATCCGCCACTGCATTTGCACGCGACTTCTTTGTACTTTTCCGTTCCACTTCGCGAATGTTAATAGTTAATAAGCTTCTTTATTTGACCTCTCAGCGCATTAATTTCTAAAACATTTGTTAAACTTATATTGGTGTACTCTCGCATTAACTTGTTCACTGATGTTCCAACAACATTATAATGATCTGTTTTGGGAGATCTTAACCTTTTAAATGCAGTTTTGTTGAATCCATGTTGAACTATTTTTCTCGCTCAGTCTCACACTATAATGCGGTGTTGGGTGTTAACAGCAATTGGCAGTCACAGGCCAAAAACTGATGTTTTCAAAAATATAAATTCCGTTCAATTGAGAAATGAGCACATTCGGTTAAGTGTCCCTGGATATTTGTAATAATATTTTGACTTAAGTGTTTGCTAATAACTAATAATTTTATAGCACTTCATGCATGATGAATAGTTTTGAGAAATATCCAAAAACACGATGGAATGCTGTTTTTGTGAACAGACACAAAACGGCCGAAGCCATGGTGGAGGTTCATTCTTTTCTGACGCCCGCATTCAAGCTTACGTTCAACGACCCTAAAAACTATCCTTTCCTAGGAACTCTTTTCAGGGAACTTGCACGTAGTTAGTTAGATACGAGTGCATATATGCAGTTAAACCATATTGTTTCAATAAATTTAAAGTATCGGGAATAAAACCTTTTTGTCGAGTACATTGACTTGTTTTAAACAAATTTAGACGGTAAGTGAAACTCTGGTTAGTGAGATAATTCGTAGGCATTTTACACAGTCTTTGAAGGAAATCTATTTTGCGTTTGTCAATTTCACATTGTATGTTGTACCAACCTAGCAGACTTAATACCATATCTGTACGTGTTCTAGAGTGCATATGCTGTAATTTTTTGCCACATAATTTCCAAAGCTTTTCAACGTTCTGGATATCTAAAAAAAGACATAGAACGCCATAACTCACATCCGTACTGTGTAGACGAAATTGGTATTGTTTTCATTAGTGAACCCATTGTAATAAGGTTGACATTTCCAATGTTGTTTAATGCTAGTACAAGGACATATAGGCCTGTCCTTTGCTGAAGCGGTTTCTTATTGTATGTGAGTTAGTTAAAGGCGTATGCTACAGGTTTTTTTATCAACAGTTTCCCAATCATAGAATGTCTTTATTCTTTGTATTAAATTAGTACATACAATAACTGATTGAAATAAGAAAAAAATAATATTTGTAATCAATCTAAAAAAATAATAATGGCCTGTCAATGACATGTCCAATTTCATCAATGGCACAAATATAGGCATTTTGGCCAAAAACCTAAAACACACAAATAAATTAAAATGAAAACTACAAATCATATTTAAGTTCAACTATAACTTTATATATAGAATTTAAATCAATATGGAAAAAAGGGATTTTTGAGAAAAAATGGAAAAAGAATATATTAAGCTGTTTTTCAAGGTAGAAATAGTGTCACATTTTACCCCCGAAAAAGTTAAAATCATACAAATTTTCCATTCTACATAATAGAATTTGTTGTAATTATCCATAAACACTAAACATCGTTCACTTTAATAATAAAAAATGCAAAAAAAAATATAGGTCACCGTACTCCTGTTAGAGTAAAGGGACGTTTTCCTTGCTTTTTCTTGCGTTTTCTTAGAAATACAGCAGTTTTGCTTAAAAAACAGGCCGTGCATCAAGGATTTTCAGAAAAGGAGCACGGTGACCTATCTTTTCTTTTTGCATTTTTTATTAAAGTGAACCATGTTCAGTGTTTATGGATAATTACAGAAAATTATATTATGTAGAATGGATAATTTCTTGAAAAATTGTATGATTTTAACTTTTTCACGGGTAAAATGTGACACCATTTCGACCTTGAAAAACAGCTTAATATATTTGTTTTCATATTTTTCTCACAAATTCTCTTTTCATATTGATTTAAATTCTATATATAAAGTTATATATGAACTTTAATATGATTTGTAGTTTTCATTTTATTTTTTTTGTATGTTTTAGGTTTTCGGCCAAAATGCCTATATTTGTGCCTTTGATGAAATTGGTCATGTCATTGACAGGCCAATATATTTTTTTTAAATCTATAACATATTTTTTTCTTTTCTTATTTCAACTAGTTATTGTATGTACTAGCAAAATACAAAGAATAATGAAATTCTATGATTGGGAAATGTTTGGATAAATAACTGTAGCATACGCCTTTAAGTGTTATACCAGCATATGGGTCACTGTTTTGCAGATATCTATGGTAGAGTTTTTGAATCTAACCAACGATATATTACTATGGTCTTTACCAAATATGATTAACTTACACTAATCTGTATTGAAACTATATCCCCAGTCATTTGCATATTCATTTGCAATAGTTAATTGATGCACGAGGCTTGTCAAGTTTGGACAAAGAAGCACAAGATCGTCTACTAGTGTCGGATTTCCACAATTGGTTGTGCCAACGGTTGATTCAATTCTGTTTAATAAGTATCACTGTGCTTTAAACTAGTAACGCATTCTCATTTCAAGGAACATCTTCCTTCAGGTTATACATATAGATGTGTTGTAAGCTCGTTTAAATGTAACTTAATATTTGCACAATGTATAATCATGAATTATACCAGGATATGCTCAATTGCTTTTAATAAAATACGATCCTATTTGTTATAGTATGATAATGTACAAAAAGTTGTTACCAATACTTAAGAGTAACTTTGGTTGCAATACAATCAGCAAGCAAAGTTACAGAGGGAGGTTGCGGCATGGATTAAGCTCGCTGAGTTATATAGCTCTTTTGATAACTGGTGTTATTTATAGTGTACTAACAATAAAATGAAAGGAGCATCCCAAAATATAATAAACAAGGGCTTGGTTCTCCAGTTTCTACTATATCCTTCATCACAGGAGTTAGTTTGAATCATAGGACTCAGAAAAAATAATCATATAGACATAGAACAAATTACGAGAACATTATGTTATTTACTGAATATAAAAAGAGCTGAGATATTGAGCTGCAAGGTATATTGAATTGTATTCTATAGTTAATTAAGATATATAATAAGACAATGAAACAATGAGGGAAGTAATGGAAAGTGGTGATGTACAGGCGTATTTAAAAATGTTGTTATGTATCCCTAGGGAGTGCTCATAAGAAATGATAAATATACCGATGAAACGTACAAGATACAAGATACAAGGTAACCATGCGATTTGAATGAGGCCTAATTTGCATGTTCTCATTGAAAATCATCTGATAACATCTTGTATTTTGAGGATAAGATAAGTTACTGAGTACATGGAACTTAACTTCCAGACCGAAGGACATTATCCAAACTTCTGAACAATTTCAATGCAAATGGATTATCTCGAGAAAAAAAGTATGTTGTGTAAGGCAGCCAACAATACAGAGCCTGGTTACATTACGCGGATGAGCCGGCTGACCAGGCTCAAAATTGATGGTGCAGACTTCATAAAATCGGTTCAAAGAGTCCAAGGGTTAATCAAAGTCGTTGAAGAACTTTACACGATAAACACTTAAAGATACTAGTGGTCTAAAATGCACCAATGGATCTCATTTGGCCACTTTAGCACATGCATTGCGAGTATAACATACCGAAACCACAATTCTTAACCCATTGCTGACGTCAACGCCGATGCCTGGGTATGACGGCAATTGTCTACAAGCTTAGTAAATATAAATTTAAAAGTAATGACTATTAAAGAAAACGTGAGAACACAAGTAGTATACTTACTTGACATGTGTGTGACACCGATGTAAGATATATATTCATTTGCCGTAGCCGTTGTTAAAACCAAGTTTGATGAAAATACATGTTCATCATAATTATACATGTCATTGCACGATGGCAAATCCCACACAGATGCTTTAAGAATGAAAATCAATAAAGAAAAAAAAGACGTTCACCATTCAATTAATCAGTAACTGTTTACAAACGGAGTAACGGCCTCAATAAGAAGGTTTGACTAGATCCTTCCCAGCTACATATATGTATAGAGAGATAGATGTTTACAGTTCACATATGTACAGCTGTTTTACTGATTCGAAACATGAATCCTTTTGGCAAAAATAAAAACAACCATCGAAAACAACGTAACTTCTCGTTGAACAGCGAATACTTTAACTAAATTAAAGGTATGTCAATGGGTACTAAATTTAAGTAAATTCGCACCAATATTAGCCTTGCGTCATTTGAAATATATAATAATGCCACAATACGAGATGGCCCAACATTTCTTACAAGATATACCGTTTATTTAAATATTGTTTTAAATTGCTCGTTACTTATGCTTTACTTTAATGCAAATGTTACTTCATAAAGTTTAAAGAATTTATAAAAGCAATTACCAGTCTAACCATGCAGATAATATTCAAATTATGAGTAGAGTGGCGCAGTGAATCGTCCTCAGCCTATAATCCAAAAGTCCGAGGATCGAAACCAAGCTTTGCCAGATTTTCCACATTTGAAAACTCCTATTAGTACACATTCTCTTGCTAAACGCGAACATTTACTTAATTTGTTATTCACGACTATATCATCATTTGCGCAAAATGTAAAAACAAGATTAGCCTGCACATCAATTTCACATTATTGCGTTAGACAGTTCTTAGCTTAACTTTTCATAGTAATGCATTGAAAGAACAGAGTGGCGCAGTTGAAGCGTGCTTGGCCCATAATCTGCTAGATTTCTATTGAAATATCCGTCATTAAGTATCGCCTTTTATTTATCTTCCTCTATCTAAACGTGAATATTTACGTCAGTTGTAATTCACGATTTTGATCAACATTTGTGCACAACGATAAAACAAGATTAACCTACATGTTACGTTATTGCGTTAGACAGTTTGCAGATAAAAACTTAACCATGTAGATAAAATAGATCAACACAGCAGAGTGGCGCAGTGGAAGCGTGCTGGGCCCATAACCCAGAGGTCCGAGGATCGAAACCTCGCTCTGCTAGACTTTTATTCAGATGTGTTCCCCATTTGGTATCTCACCTTTATTAATTATTTTCTTGCCGAACACAAACTTTTACGAAAGATGTAATTATTTACCTTAATCCATTTTTGTGCACAATGTAGAAACAAGATGAACCTGCATATCCATTCCACGTTATTGCCACAGACACTGTTCAGCTAAACTTTTAACCATGTATATACAATATAAAGAAAAGGAGTAGAGTGGCGCAGTGGAAGAGTGCTTGGCCCACAACCCATAACCCAACCGCAACCTCCTTATAAACTCGACTTAATATACTTATGCCGCAATTTCAGACTTCATTTGCAAAAGACAACATTTAAGAACAAGATCGACCGCAGAGTCAATTCTTTATATGTAGTGTTCATTACTTATGTATTAATTCCAGACAATTCTTATTTAATAAATTTGTAAGAATTAGTAATGATGTCAGATTTGGGAATCAAGCGGAATTAAGGCTCAATTGAAAACGCAGTCTAGTAAAATATAACTTAAAACGTGCAGATTACATAACTAGAAAGATCAGAGTGGCGCAGTGGAAACGTTCTGGGCCCATAACCAAGAGGTCCGAGGATCGAAACCTCGCTCTGCTAGAATTTTTATTTATATTTTTATATTTCAGGTTTTATATCATTGACAGTTCTCCTGCTAAATGCGAAAAAAAAAAGCGGCAATTCGAGACTTCAATCAATAAAAGCCAACATTTAAAAACAAAATCGATCTTGCATTCAAATCTTGGCTTACATTGTTCTTTACTTATCATATGTATCCATTTTAAAGCAAAACTTTGTAAGAATTTATACAAAAGCAATGGTTATGATGTCAATTGTGGTTATACAGAATAATTTGTGTTCAAATATACACTATTATAACATAATGGTCAGGCTAAGGTTGATAAGAATATATAACTTAACCTTATTACGTCAGAAAAGTCTTGAGTAAAAGCGTAACCATGAAAATAATAAAATCATATGAAGAGCAGAGTAGCGCAGTGGAAACGTACATGCCCCACAACCCAGAGTTCCGATGATTGAAAGCTCGCTCTGCTAGAGTTTTTATTCTAGATATTTCTTTTTCCATTTCGGGTCTGGTAATATTAATACCTTTCCTGCTAAACCCGATATTAAAAATATACACTGATGCGTCAATATGAGACTTCAAACAACAACAATTGTCAACATTCCTCATTTAATATCTCCTTTGATTAATTCTCCTCTATCTAATCGTGAATATTTGTGTAAATTGTAATTAACGCCGTTGATCAATATTTGTTCGAAACCTCGCTCTGCTAGATACTTTTTTATCTGTTTCTTTTTCCATTTCGAATCCGGAATTATTAACACTTCTGCTTAACGCGAAATTAAAAATATATACTAGTGCCGCAATATGAGATGGCTCAACATTTCATTCATATTTTCACCTACTTGTTATCTTCTTTTATTCTTCCATCTATTGCTTTAACGCGAACATTTACGAAATGTATATTTCCTGACTTTGATCCATATGTGCGTACAAGGCAACGACAAGATTAGCCTGCACATCCTTTTCACCTTTATGCGTCAGACATGTTTTAAGCTAACCGTTTAACCATGTATATGAAATATATAGAAAAAGCATAGTGGCGCAGTGGAAGTATGCTGGGCCCATAACCAAGAGGTCCGAGGATCGAAACCTCGCTCTGCTATATTTTTTAATTGAGATATTTCGGTTCTTGTATTATTACGTCATTAGCACTACTCTTACTAAACGCAAATTGAATAGTTTGTTTGTTTGTTTGTTTGGAGTTTAACGCCGCTTTCAACAGCTTTGGTCATATCACGGCGGTCAGTGCACCTACCCATGTTTTCCTGGCTTCCCACACCAGTACTTACACAACATTCTTTCGAAGCCACTGACTACTTTCTCACATAGATCAGAGGTGAGAGGCAATGGAAAACATCGCCCGAAAGAATGTCGCCGCAACCGGGTATCGAACCCGTGACCTCCAGATCACGAGTCAGATACGCTACCAATTGAGCTACCCGGCCGGGTCGCAAATTGAATAGACTAATGCCGCTAATTTAGACTCCAAACTGCAATAGTCAACATTTTAAAACAAGATCGAGCGAGCAGTCAAATCCGGTTTTACATTGTTCATTACCTATGTATCATTTAAATCAAAAAGTACTTCATACATTTGTAAGAATGTATTCAAAAGCAATGGTGATAATGCTAATTGTAGGGTATTTTGGGTTCAAATTAAAACTGTTATAACATAAGGAAGGGTCAGGCTAAGGTCGAGTAAAAGATATAACCTAACCTTATTGCGTAAGACAAGTTTTAGGTAAAAGCTTATCCAAGTAGATAAAAATACATATGAAGAGCGGAGTTGCGCAGTGGAAGCGTGCTAGGCACATAACCAAGACGTCCGATGATCGAAACCTCGCTCTGCTAGATTATTTTCTTTATATATATTTTTTCCATTTCTGGTCTGATAATATAAACAATTTTCCTGCTAAACGCGATTGTATAAATATATATACTAATGCCGCAATTCGAGACTTCCATCTACAATAACCAACACTTTAGAACACGATCGACCGGTCAGTCAAATCTTGGCTGACATTGTTCATTACTTATTTACCAATTTATGGCAAAATAAATTCATAAATTTGTAAGAATAGATACAAAAACAATGAAAATTGTAGACTTCAAGCGAATTTTGGATTGTTGGAATCTAGCTGATTTGGGGTTCAAATAAAAACTGTTTTACAGGCTACGATCGAAAGAACGATTTCGTTAAAAGTTATTGCGTCAGAAAAGATTTAAGTAAATTCTCAGACGTGTAGATGCACTATATGTATACGATGAGCAGAGTGGCGCAGTGGAAGCGTGCTGGGCCAATAACCCAGAGGTCCAAGGATCGAACCTCGATCTGCTACATATTTTGTTCA